>PVJH01002922.1:101370-155113 GCA_004026705.1 Nesogale talazaci
GTCAACTCTTGGCTAGGGGGGGAATCAAACTTATCAATCAATCACAGCCCAGTGACACTTCCTTTTTATCATAAGCCTTTTACAAGAACAAGATTCTCTCACTCCCCCCCCCCCGCCCCCGCCCCATCGGAACTCTTCCTGCCTCCAGGGAAGGTTCCTTGTGGACCACCTGACCCCACAAGCTGCCAGTGCCCTGCCATGCTCCCACCAACCTTGGATCCCTGTGACTCTGCTCCCACCAGCCCACGATCTTCCTGCTTCACAGTCTACCTTTCTATGTCACTGGTCTGCTGTTATGTGAGCCTCAAAAGGGATTTCTGGAGTAGCACTTGACTTAAAGTTTTGAGTTAGACTGGGATGGGCTGCCTTCTTGATATATAAATACTTCATGATATAAGTCTCTTTCTTATACATATATGAATGTCAGACATTTTGTTTCTCTAGACAACCCTGTCTAGGCCAAATGGAATGAAGTTCCCTAACAAAATTCCGATGGGACAGCTCCTGCTACACTCAAGCAATGTTTTCAGGATGGGAATAAAAAATAATAATCTTTCCTTGGTGAGATTTTCCTGGTCTTTATACCATGATAAAGTTTTCAATGAAAACAAAACACCAGCAAAAATGTTTTTGCAAGTGGTCCCTCTGATTATCCTGTGTCCTTCAGAAATCTATCAAACCTTTTGAGCTTTCTTGGTGTTGAACACAATTGCCTAGCAAACCCCTTGAAAGCTACTGTTTTGGTGGGATTTTGTTCTCTGAATCAAACTGTTTAATCCCAAACTGGCCCTGCTTCTTATGATTTGTTCCATAAAATCATCTATGTCAGTTTCAAGATTGCTTAAAAGTCTGATAGTCTTTCAACTACTTCACTTCAGGCAATGCTGTTGACACCCACTGAGGTGAAGTTTGCTGAGGCCAGGATATTTTCATAACATTAAAAATGATGATCCATTTTTTTCTTTCTTTCTTTTTTTTTGGATCCATTTTCAAGTGAGATTTCAACTCCAGTAGCCTTCATATCAATGACAATTATATGATGTTCTTTCACCATTTTCTGGACTTCAGCCACAATTTTATCATTCATGAAGGCTGTTGGTCACCCTTCACTTGGCTTATCTTGAGACCTTCCTAATCTTGTTTGAAATATTTGATCCATATAAAGCTGGTTTTCAAAAATAATTTTATTGGGAGATCACCCAAGTCTTATCACAATTCATATGTACATCCATTGTATGTCAAGCACATTTGTACATTTGTGGACATCATCATTCTCAACACATTTGCTTTCTACTTAAGCCTTTGGTATTAGCTCCTCATTTTTCCCCTCCCTCCTCACTCCCCACTACCTCATGCGCCCTTGATAATTTATAAGTTATTATTATTTTGTCATATCATATGCTGAACAATGTCTCTCTTCACCCACTGTTGTCCATATCCCAGGGAGGAGGTTTTATGTAGATCCTTGTGATGGGCTCCTTCTTTCTACCCCACCTTCCTCCCTCCCTCCCTCCCAATTGGATCTAAAGGGATCATGTGTCCTGTGTTCCCTATGTTTCCAGTTCCTATCTGTACCAGTGTACATCCTCTGGGCTAGCCAGATTTGTAAGGTAGAATGAGGATCATTTGGGAGAGTGGGGGGGGCAGGAAACATTGAAGAACTAGAGGAAAATTGCATATTTCATCATTGCTATACTGTACCCTGACTGGCTCATCTCCTTCCCACGACCCTTCTGTAAAGGGATGTCCCTTACCTATAGATAGGCTTTGGGACCCCAATCTGTATTACTTCCCATTTATAATGATATAATTTTTAGTTCTTTGATACCTGATACCTGATCCCTTTGACACCTTGTGGTGTCACACAGGCTGGTGTACTTCTTCCATGTGGGCTCTGTTACTTCTGAGCTACATGGACACACATTTACCTTCAAGCATTTAAGACCCCAGATGCTATAGCTTTTGATAGTCAGGCACCACCAGCTTTCTTCATCACATTTATTTATGAACACATTTGCACTATTTCATGATGAAATTTCATAACACAAAACAAAACTGATCATTACCAGATCCTGGTCTATTTTCATGATCACTGCAATGGTTTGAGTCCTTTTTGTATGTAATTGTCCAGAAACCAAGAAGGCTCATCTTCCAGCACTATTTGGGGCAATATCTGAGTGGTTACCATCCCCATTTTACAGATGAAAAAACTGAGCTCGGAGACGGTAAAGATTTCACCTAAGATACACAGAGAAAAATAGTCATGGAGAGGAGTAGGCCCATATGTGGGGCTCTTACCTACCACACTACCAATTCCCAAAGTTGAGGGGTAGGGGATACACATTGGTGGAGCTTAAGGTACATTATGCTGGCAAACACGCATTTAAAACTTTTGTGATTATGTACTTACTTTAATGGATATTAGGAAAACATAAAACTAGCATATGTACCCTGTACTAGTACAGCTTAGGGCCAGAGTAAGGTAGTCAGCACTGTTACTGAATATATACAGAAACCTCTTAAGGAGGGAAGGCACAGGTGGTATATGGCACAGAAGGCAAAAGGAGAGAGGTTGCTATCTAAATGGCTGCTGTTTGGGCTTCCCTGTGCTTCATCCTACTGCCTCTCTGTAAACCAAAAGTCAGTGAGCCAAAGACGATGGAGCATTGAGCACAATAATTCCCTAACAGTAAACTCTGAATTTTCAGAAATCTACAATTCTGGGTTTGCTTCTAGTTGAATGAGAAATGTATACCCAAGTCTGATATTTGTGGTTAGAGTCTTTCTGCCTAGATATTTTGAGAGAAGTCGGAGTGCAGTGGTCCCCAAGTGGGAGAAAAGAATTGACCTGAGTCAGGTCCTTATGACGTCATAAATCCAGACAGTCAGAGGCATCATTTAAGACAATAAGGTAAGTGGTAAGTAAATACATAACCCACTCAACGTGTAGGCATGGTCCCATTACACCTCATTGGTATAACTTAGAAGTTACAAATGTTGGTTCCCAATTATATATTCGTACTCAGAAAACTAATTTTCTCCCATCTTAAAATATGTTTCTAAGGATACTGTGACTTAATATCTAATTGATTTCAAATGGCTGAGAGCCAAACCATTTAGTTGCTTTATTCTTTATGACAGTAGTTTTTATGACGGTAGTGCTTGTACTCAACAGAATCGTGATGTGTGACAATAATAGCATTAGGAAAAGAAACAACAACAGTAACAACTCCTTTGTGAGTGTTTGTTATAAACTAGACACTGGGTAGTTCTGTCTGTCCTGTAGAATTGTTGAGTTAGAGCAAACAAAAAATATGTTTGGTACCAAATACTTTACCTGCAATAGACCCTCATTTAATTCTTGCTGAAAACCAAAGAGATAGGTATGACTGTCTTCTCTTTTTTATAGGCAAGGAAGCTCAAGATTAAAGAGATTAACATAACTTTCACAATGTTATCAGATTGTGGTTAGTAAATCTGGAGTTTGAACCTAGTTCAGTTGACCCTTGGTGAGATACGCTTATCCAGGATCCCATCTAGTGTCTATAACTGAAGGTTTATGGAGAACCCTCCCTGTGTATGTATGGGAGCAATAGCTGCAATAAAGATCAATCTCAGAATAGTCCTCCTAATTTCACTCTTTTCACCATATGTAAATATAGAAGGTTTACTTAAACCCAGGCCTACTTATCAAAGAACAGATTTTTAAGAAGAAACAATCCATAAGTCTGTGCTATCAGAGACTTGCTTGAACTTGACTCACATTCATGTAAAGTCAACAAGTTCAATATAGCCAATGTCTGGTTTTATTAAATATTAGAAATTAAAAAGGAGTTTTAAAATAAATTTTAAAAATATTTCCCGTCTCACTCCATCACCAATTTTTTTCCCTCTAGATGGTGCGTTAATTGGATGCTTTCCAAGCGAGGAATGGAACATTTCTTAACACCCAGTTCTTGAGAGTCCAGTAATATATTTTCCACATTATAGATATAAATAATGAACACAGGCCTACATTAATTTTAATTCATGTTAAATATGGTTCCTGGGTTGAGTTTATTTGTAACACATTCCTTTTCTGTGCTATTTTACTCTTCCCTACCATGTCACTATTTAGCTTGAAATTTCACAATATGAAAATGAAAAAAACAAACTGAATCCTAATTATCTCCTGTAGGATCATAAAAATAACATTAATAAAATGTGGTAAATATCAGCGGTGATCATTACCAGGTCCACATCACCAGAAAATGAAATGCAGTACCCCAAAGCAAGAAGGATTAAAGCAAACCCATCACTATTAAATATATACATATTAGCATATTTGCTCTGTAAGCAGATTTAATAGTAATAATAAAGTTGTCTTTAATCCAAACTGGACAAAAATTTCAAATGTGTGTCGATGTGCACAGAATCTTTAGCATCTGTATACCACTTTATATTTTTCAAAGCACTGCCACATCTATTATTTCACTTCTCTATACCCATCACCCTCACTCAAAAGCAGGTAGAAGAGGCTGCATTCGCCCTGACAACTGAGACCCAGAGAAAGGAGAATGTGCTCTCCCCGGATTCACCTACTGAGTGAACACACTATGCTGGACTCTAAGCCCCATGATTTACTCACTAAACTATATTTTCCTTACAGATAACCCACATGAACATAGGGACTACTGTTTTATGAGAAGATAAACAACTAAACCTAGTTTCTTAGCAAAGACAGAAGGACAGAAACAAGATGCTACATGTCAACCGACAGTATGGGAAATGAGTGAAGCAATAATCTATATACTTGTTGTTGTTCTCTGACAAGGGTCCTCAGCACATTCATACAAGTGGAATGATTAGAAAAGGAGTATTAAAGGCAGCTGGTCAATATGTGACTTAGACTGTTCTAGGACTTTACTAGTACACATAAGACCCTATAGACTCTTTATGTGGACAGGAAGTCAGAGTTAAAAAAACAAAGACTTCAGTTTTTGTAATAAAATGTTTGATATATACAATTTATATACTATATTATACATCTATGAGTATACTTTTAAACTTAAGGAAATTCAAGTACATTATCAGCTATTGATAGGTCCTTATGGCAACACAAAGATAAGCAAAAGACATTAGCCTAAATAAATAAATAGATATAACAGCATGCATGCTGGCTCTAATGAATTAATTCTCTAATCAGTCTTTCCAGAATCCCACAACTGTCTCCATTAGATCTTCATCCACAATCCATGCATCAATAATAGGATGCACTTATGTCTACATCTGCTGGCCTTAGGAAATAGGAATAAAGAGACAAGTGGAAATAGTGTAAACAAAAGCTGTCTTGTTACACAAGAAATGGTATCTAAAGCATTGGTCCAATGTCTGGTACAATTCTTTGATCAATAAACATTGTTTAACTAAATGCATGAAGAAGCATCAAAAGGTTTTGTAACAAATGGCATCAAAAGATAATAAATTTTTTAGAGAAACTTTTTGAAACTCTTTCATATTTTCAAGGGATACAAGGTGCCCTGAAGGATTAACAGAAGGGTCTTATAAAAATTCGGGAACTAGTAACCTTGATCATCAAAGATTTAGCCTTATCTGGGACAAAAAAGAGGTTGTCTGTCATTTGAGTTTAAAATATTGACTGGGGTCATTTGTTGGGCCTGCCTGCTTCCAGGGTTGTCATATCCATGTTCAGGATGTCTACATTTTTGAATCATATCTGAGGATTCTTTAGTCCAGTCGTTCTCAAACTTCAACGTAGACCAGAACTCCATGGAGGACTTCTTAAGAGTACAAACTGCTGAGTTCACGTCCAGAGTTTCTGACTCGATGGATCAGTGAAGAAGGCAGTCATTTTAATTTTCCGACAAGTTTCCAGAAGAAAAAGGTGCTGCCAATCTAGGAATTGCACTTTAAGACCCAATCATCATATTTTAGATAAGTAGAAACTTGGGCCTAAGAAAGGGTAGTTATTTATCCAGTGGCTCACCCACTAGTGTCATAGAGATTTATTAATAAAAATTGTCAGTGTTAACACCAATATTAGCCTGAGGGCTGTTAAGAGACCCTCATCCCTGTTTGCACCCATCTATCTCCTCCACATTGAAGGAGGCCTATCTAAACTCCTCAATCAACCACTATATATGCTCTTATCTCTTCAAATTCTGTGTTCCAGAATTTGACTATGGTAGAATATAAACTACAATGACTTTTTTTTTTTAGGAATGTAGCCATTGGTCTTAAATATCTTTAAACATGTACATACTCCAACTCAATATTTGCACTCTTGAGGCTTTGGAAAATATGAAAGAAAAATGTGAAAATATGGGCAAAGGGACTGAATGCATTTGCAAATTGAAGAGTAAAACAAAAAAACAAAGTTGATTTTAAAAGATATTTTGTAGTAATTAAAGCATGTGTCACTAAGAGTATATTATTATATATATATAATGCATATAAGATCAAATAAGAAGGCAGGATATTAAATGACCATATTTTCTAAAGAGTTACTATAATACTGAAAGCAAATGCATCAAAATATTAATAATTTTTAATTTGGCTGCTGTCAAGAACATGGGAAATATTTCTCTTTTCTTTTTATTAAGAGTATTACAATTTTGGTAATTAAAAAGATATCACAGAGAGCAGTCCCTGTGATTCACAACCTTGCTTCATCCCTTTTGGCTCCTGTATTCTTTTCAATCACACAATAAAGTCAGCTAGAATCTGCCAAATCTTTGACAAAGCAGTCCTTTCAGTTTGGAGATGAGGCTTAGTCCTAAATATCTGACTAAAACCATCCAGTTAGGAAGAGTGAGATTCTGTACAAGAGATTTTCTTCATTTTCTTTCTTTTTTTTTTTTCTGTGGGCATCACTGCCTCTGGTGGTCGTGGGCACTACCCAGGGCCGCTCCTGAGAGCCGCTGCTGGATTTGAACTGCCGAGCCTGCAGGCTGCAGCCCTGCACTCAACCACTTATGCCACCGGGGCTCAGCCCTTTCTTCATTTTCTGTCTGTAGTGTCTGAGTTTGATTTCTGTCTTCCTAGTTTTGTAATGTTCTACTATGAAGAACAATTCTTGCATTTATCATCCTTTGTCTCCTTAGCAGTTTTTTTCTCTTTTTTTTTTTGTTACAACTAGGTTTTTTGTTGTTGTTGTTGTTGTTGTTGTTCTTTTAACACTATCTGTTGAAAATTATTCTTGGGTGATATTATTCAAAATTTAGTAACTGGTCACTGATTGAAGTTAAGACAAAGTATCTTTTAAAAATATATACATGAGCTGAGCCCCAGTGGCATAGTGGTTGTGCACGGGACTGCAGCCCATTGGGTTGGATGTTCAAATCCAGCAGCAAGGCTGGGCCTCCTACTCCCACCACCAGAGGGCAGTGATGCCCCAAAAACAAACAAACAAAATATATATATACATGACTGTCTGTTGGGATTTTTAAGTTATGAGACATTCGCACTGTAGCATGAATTAGCTAAATAGGCTAGCTGCCTCCTTTTCTCCATTTAAGACTATTAAGCTGGAGGAAGTGAAATTGTGAAAGGGAGGTAATGAAACATATGAATATATAAAATAATCTATGTTCTAAAAGTAGAAGATACTAAAAGAGAATGGATGGCAATATGAAGAGTTGTTCGTTTGGGTTCTGGCAGGACTGTTGGAAATATCTTTCTCCTCTCTATTTTCCTTGTAGCCTGTGGATACGTTGTGGGAGAAGAGCTCTAGCTAGGTAGGATGCAATTAGACTTTGGGCTACAAATAGGGAAATGGTAAGATTGTGCATGAAGATGTAACACAGGCAACTTGAGGCTGCGTTAGAACTTCTGAGACAGTCCCAGTTGGGACGCCTTTGATCCACACATCTTTTAGCCAAGTAGAAAGGTTGTGGTGGGTCAGAAGAAATGTCCAAGGTAAAGAGGAGCCCCGAATAATTGTTGAGTGACTAACAAATTTAATGTTCTTATACAAACAGCGTCTTGTTATTCCTTTGATGCGGATTATCGCTCACAAACCGGTGGAATGCGCGTTCGATGACAAGTAGAATACATATATGAAAGACGGATGACCACCAATTGTCAGTGAGTGAACGCTGACTCATAGTGATACCCCGAGTAGAAGCGTGTTTCACAGGGTTTTCAAAGGCCAGTTTTTTCAGACAATCACTAGACTTCTTTTCCAAGGCACCTGACGGTAGACACAAGCCTCCCTCTTTTTTGGTCAACAACTAAATGCATTAACTGATTATACCCTCTGGGGACTCCTCAAGATGTATAATATCTCATAATTAGTTAATTGAGTTCTTAACGTGGTGAGGAACTCAGAGGGGGTCAACAAACTCTCCTGAAATTATCTAAATAAGGTGTTCATGTGTTAGCTTGTTTCCTGGCAGGGAGTCTCGAAGGACCAGGGTTCTGATAGGGTGCATGGCTCAGGCGCCAAACTTCCACATGCATAAGTGGACCTTCCTATTACAGAGGATGACATGACAGTAATAATGATAATAAGTAGTCGTAAGGACGGGCCAAACGCTCAGGACTGTTCCCTATAAAATGAGGGCACCAAAGCCATTACATAGCCTAGCACCTGCATCCAATCAACGAGGCACGTTCTTCCATAAAGAGTATGGAAAGAGGTTGGAAGGGCAATTCCAACAAGGTTTTCTTGGAGAGTCTTTCAATTCCAACGAATCATGCCAGTTAATGACAATCTCGTAGATGCTATTCATTCTTGAAGAAGAGGACGATCTGGGGAAGGACAAATCCTTAACATGTTCGCTAGTTGCTAATGGAAGGCATTCCAAGTCCACCTAGAGGTTCCTCAAAAGAAAAGCCTGGAGGTCTACTTCTGGAAAAAAAATTAGGGCAGTCTTTGAAATAGATGCACTATTCGATTCTGACACATACAGATTTGCCACGGGTTGCAATTAACTTGACAGCAACTAATTTCTTGCTTTGTTTTTTACCTTGAAACCACATCAATTTTGCTCTATCCTTGCTCTCCTATATACTGTTTGGTGGTAAATGTTAATTCTTTCCTTCCTTCTCATTTTTTAACTAGGACGCTATAAAACTTCAGTTACCAGAAAACAAGGGCACCACAACAGAAAACACCCCTCTGAAGTTATAAGCAACGTTAAAAATAATCCTTCCTTAATAAGCCTGAACTCTTAAGGGAACACAAGAGTCACTGAAGTGTGAAACAATCATCCAAAAGGAACACAGTGGGTTTCAATGATACAGTACTCTTGCGAATATTCTAAGACAGGAATATGAGCAAATACATTTTCTAAGAATTTTAACAAGGGAAAGAAAAGCACTGCATTGCCTAGAATACACCATCCCAGAAGCAGTCTACTTAGGAGTTCTACAATGTACAGTGCCATTCAATGCCAACTTAATAGCTCCTTTCCTGTGTACAGAGGCCCCCACCATGGCAGCAAGGTACCAAGGTATCCCTAAAACGGCCTGTGGGAGACCGCCCACCCTGGGCCTTGCCCTGCGTCCGGTTCGTTCCCTTTTCTCAGCCCAACAGTCACAGCTCCAACGACGCATGCTCCACTCCAGGACCCTCTTCACAAAACACAAAGGCTACAGTTTCCCGTTTATAAACCTGTAACTCAGATACCATCTCCGTGTTGCCCTCTGCACAAGCCCATAAACATCCCGAGCTCTGGCTTATGATGGGTTCTTTGCTCTAATGGAAGCTCCCTCCTGGACATCCCAAAAGAGAAAGATGTGTCTGGTAAGTGGGAGAGGTCAAACCTGAGCACGGCTATTTATTACCTATACTGTGCCCAGATGGATCTAACTCATCAATCAAAGCCCTCGTCATCCTCATCACATTAGCTCCTTATAAAAGCCTCCTGCTCTCCGCACCCCACCCCTGCCCCCCAACAGTCCAGTTCTGCTTCTGCCTCCGCCGCTGTTCACCACTCCCTCTCTCTCCTTCGCTTCCTCACGTGCACTTTCAGGAAAATGAACCCTCTCTCACCCCGTTGCTGTTCTCCTTAAATCATGGCTACCCATCACTCCGTGGCTATTTTTAAACTTTACTTTTATCAATACTCATCCTGTAGCTCAGGGAGATATTAAAACTGTACTGGGGCAAGGAAAGGCGTTTCTGACACTTGCTCCCTCATTCATCAGTTCCTCATAGGCCCGTTGGTGACAATGAAAAGATTTCACAATACCGTGCAGCAGAAACTCATTCTCCTGCTCATCCATCATGCTCAACCTAGCAGCAGTTCGACTGACCTAATCTGCAATGCCTCGGTACTCACTGGAGATTTCTTAAAGGCACCCTTCATTGTTGTCCGTAACAAAGAATAGGCCTGTGCCATTAGATAAGGAGGCTAAATGGTGCAAGGATTAATGAAATATTCCTCTGTCTTCTTCAGTCCTGGATTCAAAGCCTGCGTGGCGGGTTTAGCAAAGTACCCTCCGCCAGGCAGAACTCAGTGCAGAGCCTGTGCTCAAATATCAAAACCATCTCATTCTTGTATTCATTCATCTAAAACACTCTTCATGTGGTCATTCATCTAACACATTTAGGCATTTGCTATGCAACAACTTCGATTCTACACACAGGTTTGTAAAGGTGAGAAGTACAAAGGCTGGTTGTAAGTTGCTCGTTGCTGGGCAGAAGGGAAGGCAAAATAGCAACAACAGCTAACTGTGCCCTGCTACTCTTCTCCACATTCTCCTTTACTGATAGAATCCCCTTAGAACTGCAGCAGAGAGGCTACATATCCCAGATGCTCTTGAAAGTTGGTGATACCGTGTGACTCAGGTCAAACTAATGGAAGGTCAGTAAAGTGTCACGTGCAAAGTCGATACCACATCCTTCGAAGAAGCTAACTGCGCTTCAGACTACCTCTCAGAGACTTCGTCCTTAGGGAGAGGCTACAGGGGGAATACTGGTGAGCCAATGGTGACATCAATAAGGGACCGTTGAAGTTCAGAGAGGCCAGGTGGAAAGAGCTTGCGTCTACCTTCATAGAACCAAAAGTCCTGAGTTACTCATTAGAGAACCTTGAATTGGTTGTGGCAGTGATCCAAGTCCTGGCTCCAGGAATCTAGGCTCTTGTGAGAGAGGGCATTTGTATATTCAATTCTCATGTTGACCATCAGAGATATGTGAAGGAAGCTCAGAGGACTAGGGTTGCTGTACAGTTTTCATGGCTCTTGCCGTTGATTTTACCATTGCCCTTGAGTTGATTCTGACCCATGGTGACACTGGCGGATAGAACAGAACTCTCCTGTCAAGTTTCCAAGGCTGTAACCTTTATGAAATCAGACTGACAGGTTGTGCAGAGGCTGGTGGATTTGAACCATCTGTTCTTTGGTTAGCAGCCAAGTACTTAACCAAACTACCATATTATCAGGGCTTCACAGTTGACATTAACCCCATTTAAATGCACAAAATAAAGACAAATGAAAGCAAACTCAAAAACTTCAAAAGATAGATATCATAAGTGCTCCTGGCATATTTAAGTCCAGAGTCCATTTATTCTGTACTCTCCAGCTTCTTCATGCTCAGCCTAACAAAGACCTCCTCAGAATACCACTGCTTCTAATCACCCACACTGTTCATTCTGCTCATTAAGTATGTGTTCCTTGAAATATTTTGATTTCGGATGTCTGTCCTCTCTCTTGACTGAAAATGTATGATTATTCAGGGAAATGATGGCATCCTTACCTTCTAATGGGTTTCCAAATGTGTTTGGTCTACCATACCCTTTCAGATAAAAAAATTACTTAGTGTTTGCTCTCATTGAAATTTAAAGCTTTTGAATGATAGCCCACAATCCAAGACAAAGTGTCTCTCAAGTACTGAAATAGAGTTGATTACAACTCATGGAGAGATTATAGACAGGGTAGAACTGCCTCTGGGCATTTCTGAGACTTTAACTCTATGTAGAAGTAAATAGAATTATCTTTCACCAATGGAACAGCTGGTGGTTTTGAATAGCTGACCTTGTGGCTAGCAGCCCAACAAACAACCACCACACCCCAGGACTCCTAAAATAAAGCATAAGTATCTACTTTTTAGGTCACCTGCTTGCCTCCCCCTGTATTTCTCCAGCACCTCTCAAGGGGCAGGAACAGACCCTTTGGAAATCACTATTAGGCCATGCAGAGCTCATATGCCAAAGATATTTGTTCTGAATTCTAAAGAAATGAAAGACTAGACAAGGGCAACAAGCGAGACACTGGATACATGTTTTAAAATCAAAATATTGGTGCTGATGAGAAACACTTGGCATGGTGGGATTAAGCTCTATCTTATAGATGCAGAAATGCAGAATGGAAATTTATGAGCATGCGGATCATAATGCTTCATAGGCAGTTAATAGTAAGACACATTGGAATGCCATCTCTTGGACTCTTTCCATTCCACAAGAATACCATCTTACATTAGAAACAAAAGTGAGGTCAAATCATAGATACCAAGGACACCTACTGTAGCCACGACTGGCCCCAATCCTTCAACCCCATGCCACGCATGCTGGACAATACCATCGCAAAACCAGTGATGTTCAAAACTCGAGGTTGGGGCAAGAGACATTTAGAGAGTGCAGAGACTAAGAAAGGAGCCCTGATGGTACAGAAAGTAAGCAGTGAACTGCGAAATGAAAGGTTGGAAGCAATCAGGTTCATGGAAGAAAGATCTGGTGATCTCTTTGCTTAAAGATTACAACCAAGAAAAATCAATGTGGAAGTTCTATTTTGTCACATGGGGTCCTGGGTCCTAATCAAGATGCATGTTCCCAAGACTGGATAAAAAGGCATCAATTTCTATCGCTACATACAGTGCTAAAACTCAGACTTTTACCTTTCCAATAGCTCTATCTTTATGGAAGAGAATAAGAAAAGCCATTTTGTTGGAAAATTATGCCATTTAAAAACATAATCTGCATTGGATTTTAATATGCCTATGAGTTTATGTACTTCTGAGGGGAAAAATCTATCAATCAAAATGAAACAATATTTCCACTTGCTTCAAATTTTAATTTTATAGTTATTAAAGTGTTTTTTTTACTTTGATTTAGACATAACTTTTTATCACTCATATTCACTTTTAAAGCAGAAAGTCCAACTGAACTACCTGAAGTAAGGCAGTCCAAAACTTCTATCTCTCATAGCCTGACCCTTCAGATTTAATTAATGGTGTATTTAATTGTGGTGTATTTCACATGCAAAAAATCCTCATTTTTGTCAGTCAAAAGTGTTGCTCATTCAATTATGACACCATTCTGCATGTTTTGATGGCAGCATTTTTTACTCTTAGAAGGGAAAGTCAACAGATGGTTTCAAACAAGAGGCATTTTTAAATTCCTTCCTTAAATGGTCTTTTAAGGGTTTACTAATTGAAAACGAATGGGATTACAGTTGTCCAGAAAAACCACAGGGTATTTTTGCCAAGGTTTTTCAAAGCTAGATGGAGATAAAGAGACAATTGTAACCCCTGTTCATCTGGGGCTTTTTTTGTTGTTGTTGTCATAAGACATAGTGACTTTAGATGTAGTCCCATTTCAGAGCTATTAAAATTTGAAAAAATAAAAAAGAACAAGGAGATGAAGGAGAAGCATACTAGCAACACAAAATGCAGTGTACTTTAGAGGCAGTGCACATGAGGAGAGGGTCATGAGACTATGCCTGGGCCTCTGGTCATTTAAGTGAATGGATAACTCAGACTGGACAAGCCTGGGCCTACACTCAACTAGCCCACTCCTTCACTGGGGTACCAAAGACTGCCATCTAGATAACAGCTGGTCTCAATCAGAAGGTGTGGGGGAGAGAGAAATCACCTTACAAGCTTACGCCGATTGTTAGATTATGCCCACCTAGATAATCTCTCTCTCCTTTTAAAACACATAACACAACCATGGGAGAAATACATCATCACCTTCACGGGCTTTAAAATTTAGAGACCAGGAATTTTGGCAGAGGGGTTGGTAATTGTATTCTCATGATTTTTCCTATCACATCAGCCCCCCTCAAAACGGAGGGGGTGTTCCAATAAAACCTTTTTTTAAGCCTTCAAATCACCTCTTTTTTTCCTCTTAAGCTATGTCAAGCCATGTTTCTGAACCCTACTACATTATTATATTACACAGAAATAACCTAAACAAAAAACTCACTGCCATCGAGTCCATTCTAACCTATGGTGAGCCTCAAGGACCGGGGAGAATTGCCCCAGTGAGTTTCCCAAACTGTAACTCTTTACAGGAATAGAAAGGCCCCTCTTGTTCCTGCCGAACAGCCGGTGGTTTCCAACTGCTGAAACGGGGAATTGGGGCCCAATGGGTGACCATGACACTCCCAGGTCTCTAAAGACAAATGAGATCAAGGATAATCCGATTCATTTAGACTCATATGCAGTAAATAGCACTGATCTTAGATTAATCTAACGAAGGCTAATTTTGATTCTATTTGGAAACTTCAGACCATTAGGAAATAAATTAGCCTCAATGAAAATGATGAACCAGCCTGACAGCAGAGTCTCACGGAGCTGTTTGAAAAGGAAGCTGGCCCACTGCTCCTCACGCAGAGTTGGCGGCGCTAATGGTCTAGAGTCGCTGCAAGATGATTTCTTTTTTCTAAAACATTCCCAAGATGCAGCTTTTAAATCCTATCCCAAAGGGGAAGAGGGTTCTTCCACAGCTTTTGTCCTTAATACATAACTTTAGGGCATTTGACTTAGAACATCCTAATTCCTACAAAATGAATTCGTGTCTACTTAGTGAGGTCTCCACTCACCAAACACATCTCCCTCGGCGTGGCTTGCCATAGGGTTCCACTATTCCTTGTAACATGTAATAAGAGAGGAAAAAGCCGAGAGAAAAACACAGAAAGGGAGAGAATAGATGTGAAGGAAACCATTTCAGAATTTTTCTTCAACACTTATCTCCAAAATGGCCCATTTGATTCATGAACATCTCTAATGTATATCATCAGTGACGGAAGGAGTTTTTTTATATGATTTTTGACAATTTAACAAGTCCTCCTGACAAATTAAATGGTTGTGTTGACAACTTAACTGTACTGCCAATCAATATTTTCAATTACTTTCATTGTCATTCAGAAAAAATACAACACAGGTCACACAGTGGTAAAGCCAAGGGAAGAAAATAAAACGAGGCACAATTGGCGGAGGTGGGATAGGCAGTAGGGAAGAAACAGTCTTAGGGCACAACACACCTTCATCCACTTGCTGGCCAAGAAGACTATAGGGATTCGGAGGCAAGCTTGGCAAATGGCACTTCCCACGGGTGACTCTCATATTCCATGATGGAAATGTTCCCCTTCCTCTGAGCTATTTCAAAGGCATTAGATTTGAGCCACGGACATACAGCATTTTATTAAAAGGCTCTGTTCTCAGGCACTTGCCAAGCTGCCACCACCACATCCCTCAGCCCCCAGAAAAGGCCCCCCAGGACCTGCAGGTTGTATTTGGCAGCCTTGCCGGGGGTCGATTGGTCAGTCTGAAAAATTCAAGCCAGAGAACGCTGAAGCAGAGGTCAGCTTCTTAAGCTTTTCAAAGGACTAGCAGCAAATCAATACTTTCAAATGTGTATTTATCATGCGGGAAGAGAGGTTACCCATTGAGAGCAGTGCAAACATAGAAATATGCCTACTTTTCACTGTCCAGAGAGTAAAAATGGAAAAAGAGGATGTGGAGGTTAAAGGCAGGTTTCAAGTATGATTTTTTTTTCTTTAATGATCGCTCACGGTAACAGACTAAAAAGGGGATTACGCAGTAATATGCACCAGGTCTCAAATCAAATAGATTATCCTGGCTCTCTCTTAAGTATTTTCCATTGCGAGAGCTTGCCCTGATCTTGAAAAACAATATAAAGCTCCTCTCTTCAGGTTTGTTTCCTCCATGGAGGTATGCATGATGCTTCTCTGCTCCAAAGTCCTCCCCACTTCACCGGCCATTCCACTTATCTCCTTCAGAAAGCTTTGTCTGCTTGTGCCTTCTTTCGTCAGGCTCCTCTCAGATGTATTGTCTGCACTATCTGTCCATATTGTCTGCACCCTCTTCCCAAATTGTTCTCTTTGGTGTCTTGTATTATGATATAGCTCTTCCATATACTAAGTATTTTACAAATATTTATTTCATCGCCACAATGAACGTCACCCTTGGGAAAGGGCAATATCTGTCTTCTTAGGATCTCTCAGCATAATTGAACCAGGGATAACTGAAGAGTTTCAGATGTAATGCCAACTCCAAATGACAGGTAGCACCTGCAGGAATGACATGCTGAGCCAAATGTGGAGACACGATTAGGTCTCACTGAGAAAGCAAACTGTGACCAATTGGTGAAGTCTGCTTTGGGTAGGAAATTAGAAAGCAGTGGTGCAAGGAGTTACTGCTTCCCTTCACTTCTGGATTAAAACTTTGTTTTGTGTTCAGTAAGTTCTCAGTAAGAAAGCTAACTTAAAGAATTTATTGACATACTAGGCATTCACAATTTTTTAAAAAATATCAGGATTTCTATGTGACTGATTGGCACAACTACTACCTAGTGTTAAGGACACAGCTGCTAATCAAAAGGCTGGTGGCTCAAATCTACCCACAGGCACCCCAGAAGAAAGACATGACAATCTACTTCTGAAAAAAAAAAATGAGTCACCAAAAACCCTGTGCATTGCAATCAATTTAATAGCAAGTTCATCACCACGGTCTAACTTCATTAATTTATTTACACAACTTTGGGGGGGAGGGGCATCACTGCCCTCTGGTGGTCGTGGGAGATACCCAGCCTTGCTCCTAGAGAGCTGCTCCTGGATTTGACCTTCTAAGCCCATGGGCCGCAGTCCCACACTCAACCACTTATGCCACTGGGGCTCAGCCTATTTACACAATTTTATTGAATTGTCACTATGCACAAAGATGGTGCCAGGTGGTAGGGAAGCAGAATGGTGTTAGTCATATCTCTGGGCTTTGATGGGTTTGCCAGCTAGCAAGTAGGAGAGACATGAGTGCACAGTAAATAATACTATTAGTAATAATGAAGAATGAATGCAACTAATTAATACTACAGTGGTTCCTTAAGAGGACTTCATTTGAATTAGTAGAAATCAGAAACTTCCTAGTGGACACTATTGATGTTGAATGGGTGTTGAACAATAAAATGCCTTCATTGGTAGAAAGGAGAGAAAATACAGCATACTGAATTAGCCTATAAAGTGTTTATAGTCTAGAACAGGTGTCCTCAAACTATGGCCTGCAGGCCACATTTGACCCTCAGAGGACATTTATCCAGCTGCCAGGTGTTTTTGCCACTGCTGCCTGTCCAGTTTAACAGTCAACTTTTCGCAGGCCCGCAATGAATTTGTTCATAGTTGGTTTTTTCAAAAAAAACTATACTCCAGTCCTCCAATGGTCTGAGGAACAGTGAACTTGTCCTCTGTTTAAAAAGTTTGAGGACCCCTGGTCTAAAAGGAAAAGGGAGCCAAATGTGATGAGAATGACAGGGCAGGTTAAGAAGTGGTTGGAGACATAAAGCAAATTGCCATCAAAGACTTATGGTTGAACAGATATCTTTTGAAAATAAAGCATTGAATCAAGGAGCTGAATCTGAACATTTGGGAACTGGGAGGAGAACCTGGAGGCAAAAAGAGCTGAGATGTTGTCACAGTCAAGGGAGAAACATGAGGGCTTTGATCAGCGTTGTGGCTAGGAGAAGGAAAGAAGGCCATATAGGTATAAAATTCTGTCGACTCTTAGTTATGAACACTTGATGATGAGATAAATGATAAGGAATGAGAAAGGGTTGTAAACCCAGTCTCCAAAGGCTATAATCATCAATGCATGGTTAATCCAGGAGAGCAATATTTGGTTCCTCTTAAGAATCCTGACATGTTATCAATGGCACTTCTAAAACCCCATCTTTGATGACTTAGAAACCCTTCTTGCTAAACTGAAGGATTTAGAAATCTCTAGGTATCTAATTTCAAATGGAGTACCTAGAGTACTGTAGTTAATCTAGTTGCTTAGAAAGAGTTATAATTTGACAATGAGCATTCATACTTCCTATTCCTTAGCCAATATTTTAGCGAAAAATAGAAACTCTCCAGAAGGCAGTCTTCACACATACCAACTGCAGATCAGAAAGGCAGCGTATCAGCGGCTCTTCTAGAAGATAAGAGAGGAAGGGTGGGGTACAGTTCTATTACATTCTCTTATCTCTTCCATAGACTTCCTAGATTGCTCCAAACCCTCTGTTCAAGGAAAGCAAGAGGAACAAAGATCCTCTGAACTCTTGAGGTTCCCAGCTTTTTAAAGCACATTCCTTTCTCCTGGGACAGTACATGCTGGTTTACTACTTCCTTTTAAGAAGTTCACTGAGAAGACGTTGAGGTTCAAACATACATATTGCTACAACATATTGCTAAACTAATCACTTGATTGCATAGTACGAAGAAAAGCTAACAGACCACATGACAGAAGCCTAGATTTAGTATTCTCATGAGAAGGGTCCAATAAAACATTGTCCTACTGATGAAAAATCTCTTTTGCAAGCTGCCTTTGGTATTTAGTACACCCCTGCTATAAACACACACACACACACACACACACACACACACACACACACACACCTTCCCTTGTTTTTTCTTTGTAGAGTGAATGAAAACTTCTTGCCTGAGTCCTCAGGCTGGTATGTTGCTGGCAGTGAAAAAAGTAGAAGAACCTGGTTTGTTTCCATCAAGATGTAAACATGCACAAATACACACATTTTGCAGAATAAAAACCCTGGAATTAGAGCGTACACAGGTAGAGCAGGGTTCTCAAAGTCAGCCTTATGTGTTACTAAAAACCAATAGATTTGACTCAGTTCTGTTAACCATCAGCAATTATCTTCCTGTCAAAGCTAAAGGTAACAAATTCCCCCATATTCAGCAAGGCTATATCACCAAGTGGACACCAACATCATCTGACGGCAAGTAAATCAACACAGCAGCCATGGGCCCTGACAGACAAATGCTCTGTCTCAGAAAATCCTGGCCGATCACTCAGAAAGGGGAAATCGTTCTCTCAGCTGGTCTCACAGAGAAGAGATTAAATGTTGCAGATTCAGTAAATACAGTAGGAAGCAAATCCGAAATATGGGAATTATTAATGGACTTTACACTGGTCTTTTTAATCTGTTGTCAACATATGCTCATCTATTTTACCTCTGTCTGCCTTGTTTCCTGATGGCATAACAGGCAGGGAAGGTAGGTTATCCCAGCCATAATCAAAGCCAACAGCACAAGAACAATGTTCTTCTACCTATCAAATGGAGGCTATTTTAGCAATAGCTGATCTTTTATAATGAAGATGGTATAATAAAATCGGCCACTTACATGTCCTGTTCTTCTACTTAATAATAACATTCATTTCACAATATGCTACATAATGGGGATATCAGTTCTTAACCTGTTGAGGAACAAAGTACTGCATTATCACAGGGCAGTTGGAACTTGGCTGGAATTCTGTGATAATCTATGCATAGAAGCAGCATTCAACCTCACAAAGGACAAAGAGTGCTGGTGTCATATTCTTAGAGTCAATCTGAGAGAAAAATCACAATTTGAGAAAATTCACCTTTCAACCTTACAATCACCAACCATTAAATGTGGGGTTGGAACATATAACATTATGAAAACATCAGTAGAAGGATTTTCTCTAGATTATAGAGATGATGAATATTCATTGAGAACACACATTGATTCTTTCATTTAAAATCTTGCTACAAACTCAGAGCTCAAAAAGGAACAGTGATGGTGGGCTAGAGGTGCTCAAAAAGATATTACTCTCCTCAGTAAACATGCAATCTATCTTGAAGGATAAACTGCAGCCATAGAATCAAATTTAAGCAAGAACACTGAAATACCAAGCTCTAAGACTCAGAAGTGAGAGAAGCAGAAAAGGAAGAAATCTCAGTAGTGATACAAGGTACTATGAAGAATCAAAGGTAGTAGTATTGGTTTAGCAGCCTTTCAACAGAAATAAAAAGATCATATATTACTTATACTAATAAATATACTTAAACATTTATGCCTAAATAATTATTGATTGAGTCCATATAATTGCCAAGGAACTGGCATGCTATTTTTATATTATTTAATTTCCATAAATTATGAAGATGATAGCTTGCATCCCATTTTAAAATTGCAAAAAGTAAAGCAGAGAGTTGAATGCCTTACCTCAGGTTGAGCTGCTAAGATGATATGACTTAAGATTCGAAGTCAGACCTGTCTGCCACTTCTCTTTCCACTGGATCATAATAGTAATGGAGGCCAACAACCATGTCATACCTGGACCCCCAATGCCCCCTCCCCCCATAGAACATGCTGAGATAGCTCCCAGAGCCAAGTTTGCCAGCTGGGATAGAGAAATTATCAAGTTCAAAATTCTACACAGTTTTCTGACCTATGTTCTGAGCTCATCAGTACTATGTTCCAATCAACTAGCCCAGTCATTACCTAAGTCAGCAACCATCCAAAGAAAAAGGCAAGGAGGCCTAGTTCTAAAAAGTCAACTTATACTCCATGTTTATAATATCCAACGTATCAGGTGGAGCCACATGACACTGCCATTTGTATATGTCAAAACTGTTCAAATGTTGACAATCTTACACGGCTCAAAATAACACATTAAGATTAAGAAAAGGAGATAGGGTGAAATCCTATAACCTTAAATAGAAAGAATATTTTCTCACAGAAATAATATTTTGTCTTTATTTTATTTCAAAGTCCAAAAAGCTACAATGAAATGAGGAAAAGTACTAGGTTAGAGAGGGAGGGCCTAGAAAACAGAAGTCCAGATGTGTTTTTGCCCCTAACCAGCTCCATGGCTTTAAGCAATTTGTTCCCTCTTCTCAGCACATTTTCTCATACATAGTATAAATATGTCGGACTGGAAACTTTCTGCATTTTAGTTCTGAAATTTTATCATTATAATACCTTGTGACTGACATGACCTATTCTCCTGCAAGGGAACAGGTGGCTAAGGAAAGTGACAGAGACTAAAATCATGCAGTGGGAAGGACGAAGTAGCACAGAAAATCAAGGAGCCCAGGAAAGGAAACTTGGATTCTAAAGACAAAGTTATTAATCTTATAAGTTGGGAGAGGAGCAGTCCTGGAAGCCTTATATTTAATATTTTTACCCACTTACTTTCTGTATACTTAAAGTCCAGCAAGGAATGGAGATGGACAATCTGAGCCATATTTTTCTGATCATATTCCTCTAAGAGGTTCTGAGACCTTTAGCACACCCACAAATCAAGTACTAGCAGCCAAATGAATCTCAGGATTTATGGATGGTATACCAGTTCTTTGTCTGGTCCTAAATCTGCCATTTGTGAGAGAAGTCTCCCAAGGTCCCAGGTATAGCCAGTTGTTCTATGTCTTTCTGTACAGGGGCATACTGACATTTGGTGACAGGCTTTGAGTTCAGGGAAAAAAAGTTCCCTTACCATGACAGTGTTTTGGATCAGAACATCAAACTGTTCACAAGGGCATGGGGAATAATTGGCAACCTTAAATCTGAGAAAGAGCTGAGGCGAGCTGGACTCAGGGAGTTTGAGCTAGCCCATCAGTCAACTGTCTGCTGTGCTCAAAACATTTAGTGGGCCAAGAAAAAGGGCAGGAAAGAGACCAGTAATGACTTGCTATGGAGCTCCTGCTGCCACTACTCTCACTGCTTCTTTGAGCTCTGCAAGGTTTGTTCTCTGATACCACCAGGGGAGTTCTACCTACCATCATAGATTCTGAGTAGAAAGCCTATTCCAGTAGTTAAAGAAGTGGATATTAATTTAGCCTTCATGTTAACAGTTAGCAAATAAAGTACCCAAAAGAACTGGTGAACATTCAACCATTTCAAGAGGTAGCATATGATCAAGAACCAATGGCACCGAAAGAAGAAGTCCAAGGTACACAAAAGCAGTAGCTAAAACAGGGCTCCAGGAATTGACAGAATACCAAGTGAAATATTTCATCAAGCCAAAAAAGTACTGGAAGCACTCATTCATCTACGCCAAGAAATTTGCAAGGCAGCCACTCGGCCATCGGATGATATCTATATGCATTCCAAAGAAGTGTAGCACCACACAATGCACAAATTTTACAACAATATCATTACTTTTACATGAAAGTAAATATATGCTGAAGATCATCGAACACTAGTTACAGCGGTACATTGATAGGAAACTGCCAGAGACTCAGGGTGGATTCAGAGGAAGATGTGGATTAAAGGATATCATTGCTGATGCCATTTGGACCTTTGCTGAAAGTAGAGAATACCAGAAAGAAGTTTACTTGCATTTGATTGACTATGCAAAGGCATTCAACTGTGTGGACCATAACAAACTATGGATAGACTTGAAAAGAATGAAAATATCAGAACACTTTACTGTGCTTGTGTGGAAGCAGTACATGGATCAAGAGGCAAACAGAACAAGGACACACTCTCTGCATGGTTTACAATCAGGAAGTGTGGACATTATGGTTATATTTTCTAGCCATATTTATTCAGCCTGTATAATGAAATATAACTTGAGAAACTGGATTATATGAAGTAGAATTTGGTATCAGGACTGGAGTAAGACTTATTAAAATCCTGCTATATGAAGAGGACACAAACTACCTTGCTGAAAATGAGGAGGACTTGAAGCACTTGCTAATGAAATTCAAGGATTACAGACATCAATATAAAGATAACTAAAGTCCTCACAAATGGACCAATGAGTGACATGATAGATAGAAGATTGAAATTGTCAAGCATTTTGCCTGGCTTAAAACCACACTCGATGTTCATGGAAGCAGTATGCAGGAGATATATATATCAGTATACCTTCCTATATTGAATAGCCAAGTGATTTCACATTGAAACTATAATTTCTGATTTCTCTTTAAAAAGGCTCTGAAGTCAGCTTCCAGAGATGGCAGAGTTTATACTAGATTAATCTATCAAAGGTAATAATTATACAACAATGAATTCTGCACAACATATAAAAACAAAAATATTATATGAAGTCATTGGTAATCAGCCATAAGCAGGCAATTAAACCAGGGAAGAACTAGAAAGATTATTGTCACATTCAGCAATTTCTAACTAATATGAAGAAACAAGATGTATATGAATTGTTGAACTGAAAATCACTTAGTTCACAAACTTTTACTCAAACAATATAGATTACATAGATGGATATATGTGTAGATAGAAAAAAAGAAGAAAGGAATCACGAAAATATTAGTGTAACTTGACCCTTAACAGATAGGAATTGTAAGATTAAAATGGTCTAACATATATGATGTTTACCCCCAAAAGCAGATTTCCCCCCCAAAGCTATGGATTTAATTTTTATTTTATGAAACAACCTTCACCTTCAAAGTATTCTCCATTACAGTTAATACATTTGTCACACCTTTGATTCTATCCTCAGAAATACTTTTCAAACTCATTTGTTTTGATGACTGACAGCACTTCCCTTGTTTTCTCATTTACTTCTTCTATGTCATCAAATAGCTGTCCTTTCATGTCCTTCTTTATTCATAGAAACAAAAAGAAGTTATAGGGAGAAAGATAGAGTGAATAAGATGTGTGGGGCAAGAGAAGAGTGCTGTTTTTTGGTCCCAAACTGGCACACTTATATAGCTGAGTGGACAAGTGCATTTTGGGGGTGGCAAAAACCATTCCCCCATCTGTTACAAATCAGGACTTTTTTTGTCTCACACTATAATGCAATCTTTTCAGAACCTCTAAATAGAAAGCTTGATTCAAAGTCTGAACTGGTAGAAAGAATTCCAAATGAACTACAAATCTACATTTCTATCCATTCAGGAAGTTGATGGATGTTCAGAATGAAGTTTGTCATCAATCAACATTTCACCTGTCTTGAAACCAGAAAACCATTCAATACTCTTGAGTTTTTCCCCATAGTACTGTCCTTGTAAGCTATGTTCCACACCATAATAACTTCTGGGGCATTTTTCCTAATCAGGAAACAAAATTTCACAGCCATATGCTGTTTTCTTAAATTGATCATCACATAAAAAAGAGTTTTGAACAAAAGTGCTTTCATGAAAAAACTCACTGTGACCAGAGAGAACCTTTCCAGGTGATGGCACTGGGTGCACTAACTCAGAGCAATTTGCTTGATGCTTGCCTAGTAGTAAAAAGGCATATTATGAAACTCTGCCTAGCAGTTTTTTTCTGTTTTTTTTTTTGGGGGGGTAATCCCTTCATATATCTCTATAATCCTAGAAAATAACCCTTAATGAGAGCCCTTCTTCTGTTCAAAAAGCTCACTCAATGTCATTAAGTTATCTCTGACTCATCTTGACCCTGTAAGACAGGGTAGAACTGCCCTGTAGCTCTTTACAGGATTGGAATGCTTCATGTTTCTCTCACAGATTGACTCGGGGTTTCAAACTGCTGCCCTTGTTTTTAGGGGCCCAATGTGTAGCCATACCACCACAGCTTCTAGAGAGATAATAGGGCAGAACAAATAAAGACCAATGATTAAAAAAAAAATTCCATCTACTTTAAAGCACAAGAAATTTAGAGAAATTCAAACTGTATAAATTCAAAGAAAATCACACCTCAAAATATCACGAAAGTGTTGTATATCAAGTTAAAGTAAAAATTTTAAACAGAAAAATGACAAATTCCATACATTCAGGAGAACAATGGTAGAAATGAAAGTTGATTTCCCATGAGAAACATGGAATTCAGGAACAATGAATGGCCTTTGTAAACTATTGGCAAAACAAGTAACAATATTGTTGAACCAGAATTCTATGTACAATGAAGATAGTCTCCACAAATAAAGTTAATAAAAAGATAACTTCATGGGCTGAGCCCTGGTGGTGTAGTGGTTGTGCGTGGGACTGCGGCCCACTGGGACGGAGGTTCAATTCCAGCAGTGAGGCTGGGCCTCCTACTCCCACCACCGGAGAGCAGTGATATCCCCCCCCCAAAAAAAAAAGATAACTTCAGATGAACAGGAACAAGAAAATGAGCCTGATATCTACATGAGAAAAAAAGTCTAAGAATTTTCTCAGACTGTAAAGAAACACTACCAAATAAAGCTATAATATTTAATAATTATTAAAATGTATGTTGTGCTGAGCCCTGGTGGTGTAAGTGGTTGAGTGTGGGACTGAAGCCTGTGGGCTTGGTGGTTCAAATCCAGTGGCAGCTTTCAGAAGCAGTGCTGGGTAGCTCCCATGACCACCAGAGGGCAGTGATGCCCCCCCCCAAAAAAAACAAATAAAATATATGTCATAGTTGTCAGATGCTATGAAAGCACTCTGACCCATAGAGATTCAATATACAACAAAACAAAACACTGCCTGGCTCTTCACCATTCTCAGAATTGTTCCTAAATTTGAGCCCATTTTTGCAGCCACTCTATCAATCCATTTCTTTGATGACCTACCTACCATGTATCCCTGAATTAGTTAACTAACACATGTAAGTAAAATATTGTTGAAGATAACTAAAAAACAGTTATAGCAATATAGTAACAGGAAATGCAAAAATACAAGCCAGATTCAGAAAAGGACATAGAATCAAGGATATCATAACTGACATCAGATAGATCTTGGCTAAGAGCACAAGGAAACAAGAAATATTATTGCCTATATTTTATTGATGAGGTAGAGGCTGTTGACTCTGTAAATCATAATGGATTATGGATAATATGGTAAATAATGGGAATTCTAGAGCATTTAATTGTGCTCACGTGAAACCCATACATAGATGAAGAGATAAAACAAGCATACAATATTGCATGGTATAAAATCAGGAAATATATATCAAGGTTACTTTTCTTTCACAGTACTTTAGTTTTATGCATTAATATCACATGCAAGTAAAATTTTACTGAAGATCACTAAAAAACATTTGCAGCAGTGCATAGGAACTGCCGAAAGTTCAAAACATATCTACAAGATGGTGTAGCATGACGGATATCATTGTTAATATCAGAGAGCTCTTATCTGAATGCAGAGAATATCAGAAGAAAGAAATCCCAAAATCAAAACAAACTTACTGCAATCAAGTTGATGCAACTCATATTGACCCTGTAGGGCAAGGTAGACCTGCTTTTATAAGTTTTGAATCCAACAACTCTTTAGGGTAACCACTACTGTACCAGGGCTCCAGAAAGTTTATTACTAATGTTGGTAAATCTAGGGTGAAACTCTGAGTTTCCATTTCCTCATCTGTCAAATGGGGGAAATAATGCTCCCATCACCGTACTATTGGGACGATCACATGAAATGATTACATATAAAGTTTCTGGCATCATAGGAAATTTCCAGTAGAATAGTTTATGTATTACAATGAATTTTAAAAGTGTACTCCCCAAAGTATTTAAATAAGAAGAGACAAGACTCCTGAAAATCACAATTAAAATTGCAAAGGGAAAGATATTCTCTGTGAACAAGTGCTAGCTAGTGTAACAACTAATATCCCCAAATAGTTGTTTCAGAAGTAAAGACCTGGGCACTAACAATCCCAACACATAAGCAGCATTCCACATCACAAAGTATATTAATCAATAAGAAGTTGATCAAAACCAAGACCTTCAATGCCTCATTTTGAAGCCAATGAGATTATCCTACTATTTACAAATTAAACATAAACCAAGCAAAGTTTCTATCATCTCATCTTCATAAATGAACTGCTCTCTGTTTAATTACTGGTCATGTAATTTTCTACCTGTTCTTAACTTCCCACAAGTGATTAACTAACAAGCCCATCATCACTAATATCATAAGAATTAGAGGTTAAGCATAAGCTTGATTATTAGCCATAAACTTGAGTAATTTGAAATGTTATTGGTTATTACAAAAATATATGATAATAATTTCCTCTTTAATGAAAGAGAACATGTTTATAGTGGTCCCAAGTTCCTTGTTCAAGGCTTTGGAAAAGAAATGAAAGCATGATAAACAGTTTAGCATTAGGATGGGCATCTGGGGTGAAGTGGCACAAATGAATACTTACCACTTAGCAGTGTCATAAAAATGCAAACACATTATTGCATCTGTACGATAAATACAGAGTTTATGGGCATCTTTATTGAAGGGGCTGCATGTCACTAGGGAGGATTTGGTGTCAAAGTGTATTGAACCAGAGAACCCAAAAGAAAAAGAGAGCCAAGACCCTTCTAGCACGTGTTAGAAATGAGTTCTTGCACAAGTAAATTCTACATGTCCAAAACACAATAAAATTATAATATAGGCAGCAGATATATAATGACATGTTTAAGACCTCCCAACCACATAAATGCGATTTGGAGAATGCAGAAAGTAATCATGAATGAAAATAGATGGATAGGGTGATAGATAAGGTATTTGCTAATTTGACTTGGTCATGACCATCAGTGATTTGACAGATACTATGTAATCTCCCTCCATTTTGTGATTGGATGTGAGCCATCAGTTGACATGCAGTATATATGGATGTTCCAACAAAGCTCATCCTCCTTCTTGATCTGGTATCTAACCTATCCTGTGACCTCTGGGACATGAGCCTGCCATCTGACTTGCAGGTTTTAGAATTTGCCAACTCTTGCAACCCTGTAAACAAGCAACATGCCATCTGACCCACAAATTTTGTGCTTTTCAACTCTGTTACCATGTGAGTCAAAAAAAGCTTGATGGAATTTGGAATCACAAACAAAAATAATGGGTCAACATTCACTCATTGAAAGGGGTAGCATATGATCAAGAGCTGATTAAAGAAGTACAAATTTCACTGAAATCATTAGCCAAAAGAAAAGGTGCCAGTAAATGTAGACCACCAAATGAAAGCACTTAATAGTCTATGCCAAAAAATTGGAAGACAACTGCCTGGCTAAATGACTGAAAGAGATTCATATTTGTGCCTATTCCAAAGAAAGATGACTCAAAAGAATGCAGAAATCACTAAGAAGTGTCATTAATATCTCATGCAAAAAACTTTGTTGAAGATAATTTGAAAACAGTTCCAGAAGCACATTTATAGGGAGCTTCCAGAAATTCAAACCAGAATCTAAAAAGTTCATGGAATGAAGAATATCATTGCAGATGTCAGACAAATCTTGTCTGAAAGCAAAGAACACAAGAAAAACATCTGTTTGTGTTGTGTTGACTATGCGAAAGCATTAGAGTGTGTGGATCATGGTAAATGATGGATAACATTGTGAAGAATATTAATTCCAGAACACCTTATTATGCTAATACAGAACTTGTATATAGACCAAGTCACAGTCATTAGAACAGAAGAAGGGTTAAAATCAGGAAAGACATGTATTAGGGTTATATCCTTTCATTATATTTATTCAGGTTTTATGATGAGAAAATAATCTGAGAAGATGGACCATAAAACGAAGATAGCCACATCAAAATAGAAGGAAGCCACATTAATAACTAAGATATGCAAATAACATAATTTTTTTGTTGAAAGTGAAGAAGACATGAAGTACTTAACTGATGAAGATTCAAAACCATTTCCCTGATTATGGATTATAGCTCAGTGTAAAGAAAATCAAGAGCAGTGATGCCCAAAAACAAAACAAAACAAAACAAAAAAGAAAATCAAGACTCAAAACTGGATGAATAGACAATATCATGATAGGGAAAAAAATTGAAGTTGTTAAAGATTTCATTTTATTTGTATCTACACACAATTATCATGGAAAAGCAGACAAGAAATCAAAGGATTTACTGCATTGTGCAAAACTTGTTGCAGAAGATCGCTTTAAAGTGTTAATGAGCAAATGTCATTGTGAGGACTATGGTCTACCTGACCCATCATGTATTTTTAATTGCCTCATGTGTGTGTGGAAGCTGGACAATGAATGAGGAAGACTTGATGTATTTGAATTTAGGTGTTCAAACTCACCAACAGTTCTCCAAGAGAAAGAAAACGCCTCGTGTGTTCTCATAAAGATTCACTTTCTCAGAAACCCTACATAGTGTTGCTATGCATCAGAATGGTCTCCATATCAGTGGGTGTGGGTTTGATCTGGTTGAAGAAGAAGTATCAAGATGACAAACAGGGGACTAAAAAGGTTTAAGTTATGGATCAATTTGGCTATGTCAGTAGCTAGTCAGATTTTCAGTAGTTTGGCTGATATTATGTAATTATCCTCTATTTTGTGATCTGATGTGCAGTTAAAGGGGCATTTCCTTACAAATTAGAAAACCCTATATAAGATCTCTGTGAGTAGGACTTGACTCAATAGTATTGTGTGTGCATGCGTGCGTGTGTATGCGTTCATGTGCACAGACACAAATAGTCAAGTGTGCTAATGATCCACATAATCATCAGTGTGCACAACTGAGAAGAACTCATAATGTCTATATCAAATTCAAAGGTTCTGTATATATGTGTAGAAAATGCAGAACAAAACCCCAAATCATAAAAGAGACCAGGCTCACTGATTGAAAGAAAGAGATAGGAGGACCCCCAAGTCTATGGCCCTTTCCCAGAGAATAATCATCCACTTAAAATCAAAAGGATAGAATTTACCAATGAGAAAATTTCAGATGGTTGGGCTAAATGGAGGAAAGGAAATAGGAAACCTAGGGAGGAAATAGGATAAGTGATGGTACATTGAGGAGATTGCAATTGATGGAGTATACACCAAAAGTGGATGAAGTGTTGAATGTAAAACGGATGGCTGCTCTGCAAACCATCACCTAGTTGATAAAAAGTACAAAAAGTTTTAGAAATATGTAACCTGTAACTGAAATGTTGTACTTCCATTACTTAGGAGTGTAGGCTAAAAACCACAGGTGAAGGAGTTTCTCACCAAGGAAAAAAAGTATAGGTATTTTTATAACTTTATTGTTTTAATTTTACAACACTGCATATGTTACAAATCCTGTGAGAAATTATGATAGGAATAACACGTCTTAAGTTAATCAAGAAGCAGTTATTACCAGAAAGAAAGAGAGGAGGGATAAAAGAAAAGGAGGGAGAAAAGAAGAAGAAAAAAAACCCAAGAAATGGAAGGCCCACTGCTGAGGGTAAGCTGTTGGTCACACTGTATGATGCATTAACATAAATCCCCAAATTTGACAAGGTGTTTTTAGGCTTGTAGGGGGTACTATGGCTGCCTTGGGAGCTTTTTTAAGTTACCTAGATCATAAGATCTAGTCCATGTGTCTGAATCTCAAAAAAAGACTCGATCTCATATTCCAATCAATGCTAGGAAATCCAACACCAATCAAGTAACAGATTTGATCAAGAGGCTGCAATGTAAAGTGGGAGTCAAGAAGACATCATGGTAGCAATATGTTGGCATATTTCCTAAACCCTACAGGCATGTTAGAGAACTTTCAGGAGGAAAAATTCACAGTGGCAACACCAAGAGCCAAGAAGCCTCAGGAAAACAAAATGGCGATAAAAGCTTTACAGCTACTTCTCCTGGCACTGAGTGTTCTTTCTAAATTAAAAGTCGTTTTCTATTTTTAACAGCACCAACAATAACATTTTATAGAGCACTCTTCTCACAGAGCATTTTATAGTCATTAGTTATTTAATCCTCAGTGGTGTCGCAGAAGGCCATCAGGCAATGAACTTGCTTATTCCCCTTTCTTGTGCAGAAAAGCAGTGAACCAGCTCAAGGCAGTGACACTCTCAATGTCGGGGTGAAGAGCTCACTTCTCACCATAAAGCAGATAGTTTACATTTGCCAAACTTACTGATATCTACTGATTTTTGCAGAGCAATTGTTTTTGAAACACTCAAATTCGGTTCATCAGTAAAACTGCTTATTTACTTTGTCGACACTTACCCTATCTAATGACAATTGTTCTAAGTGATAAGGCTTTTATGATGACCTTCAAGTTCCCAGTCCCTCCACAATGAGTTTGTTACTTCACAGGATCAGGTGCACATAACCAGTTCTTTCAGATATAAAAAATCTACTCAGTTAAATATTTATACATCTATATAGTGATATTTCACTGAGGTATTTCTATCTGTCAGATAAAACTCCAGACAATTTTGAAAGATTCTTTCTAGTCTATAAATGTCCCTAATTCTCCCATGTGTATAATTCACTGAACTAACAATTATGGAACATGTACAATGTATAGGACCCTGCTGGATGTTTGAAGGGACAAGATGTCAATTTCATGTGATCTCTGTACTTAAGGATTCCACTTCCAATTCTAGATCGAAAGTGCCACGTACCAAAGTAATGTAGATTGAATATTGCACAGGAGCGGCTAGGACAACTGCCAGTTTCTAGCTGGTGCAGAACCAGAATAGCTTCCTGGATTAAACAGTATTTGAGGGGGGCCTTGGGGATGAACTGAAATTAATCATGTAGGAGAGCGTTAGTACGGATAGACTAGAGAAACAAATTCATAGACATGCATATGGATATAAGTGAAAGGTTTTTATACAAGAGGAATGGAACACTGAGAAAGCATCCCAACTCAGTCCAGTCCAAGGTCATAAATCCAATATAAGCCCATATGTCCAATACCAGTCTATAAAGTCTCCTTCTGACTCACAAAGCACATGCAGTGAAAGCATCGTGGCACTGGCAGGGGTCACCCTATGGCTCCTCGCTTCCAGGGCTCAGGGTCCGTCAATAACATCCAATGGTGGTAGAAGCAACTTGGTGCTGGCAGGGGTTCCACGTGGCTTCTCCAGCATCAGAGGTCTGGTTCCATCAGGGCAAGGCCATGTGGCTCCTATTCCAGCTCTTCCGGTTCCTTGGTTGCCACTATCTTATCTTGTCAGTAGTTCGTCGTCTCAGACACTGACTCCCAACAACTGGGAAAAATGGTCTCTCATCTCCACAAGGGAAATACCGCGAGACTTCCCAGAATTCTCAGAAGAAAGCCATGCCCACATAGAGGCCTCATTGGCTACTCAATGGCTATCTCCAGATTAACAGGCTAGATAACCCTACATCTCGATCATGAAATTGACATAGGTACATGACTGCCACAAGGAGAAAGGGCATTTGCAGCCTCCCCAGAACAATGTGAGGGCAGCTGTTTGAGAGAGGCTGGATGAAGATGCCATGAAGGAATATTTGCCTCTAGCTGACTGCTGTGTGATAAGAACAAAGGCCTGCTTGATTACCCAAGTTAAACAAAACAAAACAAAAATAAACTCCCTAGGCTCTTTCTATCAGGTCAGTACCATGTGCCCGAGAGTCAAAACATGCTTCACAAGGCATTTTTGGTGAAAACAGCTTGCCAGGTCTTTCTTCAGCAGCACTTCTGAGAAATTCAAACTGTCAACCTTTAGATTAGTAGTCAAACACAAACCATTTGCACTACCCAAGTATAATTTTTTTATCCAGTTTAAAGAAGCCTCTATTATATGACCCAAGTGATTCATTTTCTTGATAGCTCTGTCTATGTTCCTCACTGGTCTGGTCACTATCCGATATTACTTCGACACACCTTCCTTCCTGCCTCTAGAATGTAAACATTTTTGCTTTCAACCCTGGCACATAGAATACCTATTAATACCAAGTTAGACACTCAGTAAGCATGTATGGAATTAATTACTGTCATAGAAGTCTGGGAATGCATCCGATATCCAGTTTCCATTCAGAAAACTTCAGGGTTTCTTTATTCAACATTTGTCTCTTTCTTCCCATGGGTCCAAAATATATCTCAAGTAAGAAGCAACTAAAATCCTGACCCATGGTCATCAAGTCAATTTTGAATCCCAGTGATCCCATATGGACTGGTGGGTTTGAAGTGCCAACTTTACAGTAAACAGTCAAATCAGACAGCACCAAGGGGGTTCCTTGAGTCCAAGGAAGTGGACTCCACATGCAGATAAAATGGACACATATCTTTAGAGGGATCTCATAGTACAAATGAAGACTTAGTGGCCATCTCTGAAAGCCATAGAGTCAAAGACACCCTTTTTTTTTTATAGATAGTCTCTCTAAGACCATTAGAACATAAACTTCAAATAGTAATAAACAACAACAGCAACAACAAAAAGCAACAACATCCATTGCACACGTGCCCCCAAATTTGACGCTGTACTGCAAAATCTCAAATCAAAAGTGATTATTTTTCTCTCGGCCCCATCAAACGCATTCACTTTAGTCTCTTTGTTTTTAAGGCAGCAGCAAGCAATACACATGTATCGAGAATCCACATCTGTCAGATTCTCTAATAACTAGGAGGAATTACTTCCACAAAATATGTTTCTAGGACCACCAGGATAATTGAGACAGAATGCTAAGTTGGTGTGATTTTGGGGGGGATCTATCTAAAAAGCCTAATCATGGCTAATTCACCATTTGTGGCCACCCTGGGATTTCATGCAGAGTGCAGGTTTCACTAAGGTAATTGGTGCTATTGAAACAAACCAGTGCTCTGCAGTTCGCTGCTTCCCTCCTCGCCTCTGGGCATGGAGAGGATCAATATTTGTTAGGATTGCTTCTTGTTCCAACAATGTAAGATTTACAATACTAGCTGGGATTCTCACTTTGTCTTCACACAACTCATCAGTGGAACCCAATTACTAACCTCAGACAAACAACATTAACATGAGCCTCTATGCTGCTTTATTGCCCTTCATCCAAGTCTCATTTCAGGGTCTTCAGGCAGTGCCACTATAACAGATACTACACTTTAAAGTGTGCTCCAAGGAATAAATTCTCAGTCTTTCATTACTCGTACCTTGATTTACTTCATATCATCTTGCTGCTATAGACAAAGATAACACACTGTAAATTACAGCCATCCTGTCTCGGAGTTTCAGAGGTAGGGGGAAGGCAGGGAGTGATGCTTTGGCTTCACAATTAGTGTGGGACAAGGCACTATCATTCCCACATTGCCTGTGATTAGCTAGTGCTTATTAGAACCATTCGCAAAGCGTGGCTTGGACATAAGTCCCTCCCTCACCCTTCACCCTCCCTTTTGCTAGAGAGCCCACTAAACAACAAAACCTTCAAAACTAAATGAAAATATGCCGTTAAATATTCCTTAACACGTCTTCTGCCAGGTTATCAGTTTGTGCACTTTGGTTCGGGAGGTCACCAGCAAATTTATTTAGTGGATGGACTCTTATAGTAATAAAACTCCTACTACTAAATAGCTAAAAAAAAATCTCAAATTCAGAGCAGTTTCTATATTTCTCAACCCCAAATCTGTGCACAAATTAGAGCTATCTACGTGTACCTTGAATGTCAGCCAGCAAGAAAACCTGAGCAAGGCAAACCCTCCGGTAACAGTCATTGGAAAAAGTCCTTCAAGTTAGCTGTAGCAGTACCCCCTTATTTGTCCTACAATTTCCTCCATCCTCCATCCTATTCCAGTAGCTGATAACTAAGAACATTAGTTTTATGCGACTTGTCAAGCTCAAATGAAAAGAGAGCTAACTTTAATGACACTGCAATTAATCGCCCCAATAGACAGACAGCTAAAAGACAAGATATTGACTTCATTAAGGATAATGTATTATGTCATTAAGTTGGTAGGGTCACCTTGTGTATCATACACGCCTGCTAATATATTGGCATTTTCCTCAAATAAGATAAATTCAGATATGAGTGATAAAGCTGATTAGAAAATGTTTAATCTAAAGAAACTAGTTTCTTCATATGCCGCCTCCTCCAAAGGCCTGGGTAGAAATTAAGTCATAAGAAACCACTGTAGACCCAAGATTATCTCAAATTTCAGATCCAGCTAATTTATAACGTGCCCTTTCTCATTTCATTTCTATAGTTAAAAACAGGTTGCAAGTGAGGGAAGCGAGAGAGCACTGGCAACTTGATGGTTCCACGTGCATGAGTTGGAGATGTGGGTTGGGGGGCATAGAAAGTCTCAATGTTGCTTTCAAACACTGTGCCTGTTTTAATTTGAATCCTCACCCGCCCAGACAATTCAGATGAAAATGGCCACATGCCAGTAGTTACACACAGCTAGGGGTTAACACTGTCTGGCCTAGGGCTACTGGCCCAAAGCTATTCAATTGAGAAGATCAACTGATAATAGTGCAGCTCCCAAAGAGATTGTTCTTTTTAATTAGATAACTTCTCTTCAAGGCTTATCTAAAGGGAGTCTGTTGGCTTAAAATTATTTTTCAATTTGACTGTAGCGCATTCACAGATTAAGATACATTTGTCAAAGCTTTTCCTGGCCTTTGATTTGACATAAATAAAATAAGGTTTTTTTAAAAAAATATTTATCTGTTTTCAACAAATTCAGTAAGAATGTAATCATAGTTCAAAAGCTTTCTAAAGGGGAGGAATTACCAGGGAGAAAATCTTGTTATTATCTCAATTATTAACTGACTCTATGAAACACTTATTTGGGGGTTGTTAAAACTTTGTTCTGCACTTGAACATGCATTTCTTTTAGCCAGTTATTGTATTTTTAAACAATCCTATGACATCCCATTTCATTTAAGAAAAATACTTCGTGTACCTTAGGGGATAGTTTATCAACAGTGATTGGGTAAGGCTATATAGTAAAATGAGGGTGAGAATGCAATGTCAATTGGCACATAAAATGTTGAAATATATGGCTGGATGAATAAAAGATCCATATGTGTGGATATTTCTTTATTTTCTATTTATACAAATGTATTTCATTGAAAAATGCATTTTTATATTTTAAACAGAACAAACAAGGAAAAAAATACTTGCATATTATAAACCCTAGCTTATAAATACAGTATTTTATGGCCAACATAACTAATCCTCATTCAGGGATTTAATTGACTTTTTTTCTTTGTTTCAATGTATCTTGAGCACTAATATTGAAAAAGAGCACATCCAGACTAATATGTAAACCAGTGACTCAAAAGACTTGAACTTGGAAGGCAAATCAGTCATCTTTAATAAAACAAAATGTAATCATTGGCATAGATTCATACGTAAAGACACTATTATTGCATTTAGCTGTTCAAATCCAGGAGCAACTCTCCAGGAGCAAGGCTGGACCTCCTACTCCCACCAGAGGGCAGTGATGGCCCCCCAAAAATATTGCATTTATACCAGGTAAACAACTATACATATATGATGAGAACCTTGGAAATAATGTTCAATCCAAAGGAAAAGGAAGACTTGAGTGTTCAGGACCATCTTAAGATAAGTTTTACACATTTGATGTTGGTCTCTGATACACATTGTGGGTAGAAGGAAAAGACATTCAGACAAGGGTTCTTTAGGTTCTGACTTTCAGAGGAAGCATGTCCTTTCATGTGCTGGGAAAAGTTTAGCAATGATAAATACAAAAATATACTGGAAATAAAAGGCCTTCTCATTTGGTATAATAGAAACGATGGTTATAATTAAACATTATACTCTTTACTCTCTTACACAATCAGACTTGTACAGGAGATGCAAAGGATCTAGTTGAAGGGAAGTAGGAATTCCAGGAGTTCTCCACAGAAATTCATCATTTAAATCCATATCAGTGCCATAATTCTGATCTGCAGCTACTACTCTCCCTTAGGAAGGAAATGTCCTTTAGACCTTCCATTAAGCACTCTTAAAAGGCAAGAACCAATTGTTAGGACTTAATTACAAAATGATATAAAGGAGCTTTTAAAATTACAGATGAGCAAACACCTACAGACCTTTAAAATCCTGCTTAAGAACTGGTGAGGGGGATGATTATAAAGGCCAGAGTAGGACGCATGGTTTGGTTAAAATTAAGTACACCATTTCAGCTTAGATAGAATAATAAGAGGATTGTATAGGACATATGATAAGGCCTCATCACAGACCTCTGTGGGCAGTGAGAAAGTGTGGAGCACCTAGGAGTGGCCACACTGATGTGTGCATATTTCTGTTAGATATATATCTGTATGTTGACTTCTCTGTCAGTTTTTCATACTGTGGTGGCTTAGGTGTTACTATGATCATGGAAACCATGTCACGGGTATTTCAAAGGCCAGCAGGAGCACTCAAGTGAACATGTTTGAGGAGAGCTTCCAGACAAAGATTAGACTATAAAGAAGGAATAGATTGTCAACTTGTTAGCAATTTGCCATGAAAAACCTTATAAACAGTATTGAAACACTGTTGGATACTGAAAAACCCATAAAAGAAGCAGAACATTGTCAGAGATATTGCCAGAAGGTGGGCCTCTCGGATTAGAAGACAGTGAAAAATATGACTGAGAAAAAGCTGTATTTTCAAAGAAGAATCACCTATACTGATGGATATGGAGTAAAGTCAGTGGATACAAAGACTTTGGTACCTTCACTTGCTGATGGGACATGACTTAAAATGAGAAGAAATAGCTACAAACATAAATTAACAATTGAAACTTGGAATGTATGAAGACTTAATCTACGAATATTGGAAGTTGTAAGAAACAAAATGGAATACATAAAAATCAACATTCTAGGCAGCTGACATGGATTAGTACTGACCATTTTGAATCAGAATATTACATCGATCCACTATGCCAGGAATAAAACAATCAAGAGTAATGGCTTTGTGTTCACTGTCAAAAGGGACATTTCATACTTGGTTTTGAAGTGCAATGCTGTCTGCCATAGGATCTTGTCTATCCTCTTTCAAGGAAATCAAATCAACACAACTATTATTCAAGCTTATGCATCACCCATCAAGCTAGCAATGGAGAAATTAAAATATCCTACCAACTTCTTCAGTCTGAAATTGATTATACATGTAATCAACATCCCTTTATAATTATTGGTGCTTGGAATGCAAAAGATAGGGCAGGGTGGGGGGAAGAGGAAAGAACAGAAGTTGGAAAATATGGTCTTGGTGATAAAAACCAACCTGGAGATCACATGATAGAATTTTGCAAGATCAACAACTTCTTCATGGAGAAGAATACTTTTCAACAACACAACTGGCAACTCTATGTGTGGATATTTCTAGATGGAATACACAAAAATCAAGTTGACTACATCTGTGGGAAGAGATGATGGAGAAGCTCAATATCAGCAGCTACAATGAGGCCAGAAGCTGACTTTGGATCAGACAATCAATTGTTTATATGTAAGTTCAAGGTTAAAGTGAAAGAAAATGAAAACAAGTCCATTAGAGACAAAATATGACCTTAAGTCCATCCCACCTGAATTTCAGTAACATGTGAAGAATGGATATGATACACTGAACACTAGTAACAGAAGATCTGATGAGCTGTGAGATGACTTCAGGAACATCATACATTAAGAAATCAAAAGGTGACTTTAAAAGACAGGAAAGAAACTTCAACAACTAGAGCAGAGTCAACAGAACAACCCCTCCAATAGCAAAAGAAAAGAAATAATAAAACACAGTGCAGAGTTACATGAGTGGGAATACAAGAGAACAATGCAAAGAATCAATGCAGCAAAAAAAAATATGGTTCTTTAAAAGGATCAACAGAATTGACAGACCCTTGGCAAATGTAAGCAAGGAAAGGGTGGAGCAAACATCAAAAGCCAGGATGAGGGATGAAATAGGAAATCACAACAGATCCCAACGAGATTAAGAGGATAATCACAAAGTACTATAAAAGTCTGTGTTCTAATGAATTTGACAACAAGGAAGACATAGACAAATATTGGGGAAAACAATCCCTCTCTAGATTATCAAACATAGTGGTCAAGGATCTTGACAGACCCATAGCAAAAAAAATAAATATGGTTATCAAGAAATTACCAACAGGAAAAGCTCCCAGCCCAGGCAGCTTTACAGGAGAATTCTACCAAGTATTCAGGGAAGAGCTGATACTGATCCTTCACAAATTATTTCTGAGCATAGAAAAAGATCACAAACTCTCAAACATTATACTAAGCCAGTGTTGATATCCAAACCAGGCAACGATCCCACAAGAATAGAGAACTACAGAGTAATTTCTCTAATGAGCATAGATGGAAAAAAAAAACCTTAACAAAATATTGGCCAATAGAATACAAAAGGCTATAAAACATACCATCCATCATGATCAAGTGAGATTCATTCCAGGGATGCAGGGATGGTTTAACATCTGAAAGTCCATCAATATTATTTGCCTCATTCATAATAAAAAGGGTAAGAATCACATGATAATATCAATAGACACAGAAAGAGCATTAAACAACACCCAGCACCCGTAACTAATCAAACCACTCAAGAAGATAGGGATGGAAGGAAAATTCCATTAATGCAATCTATTTACAAAAAGCTAATAGCCAACCTCATAGTCTACAGAGAAAAAATGAAAATAATCCCACTGAAAAAGGGGACCAGACAAGGATGCCCCTTGTGCCCACTTCTTTTTAGCATCATGCTGGAGGTCCTAGCTAACAAAATAAGGCTGGAGAAGGATATTAAACATATCTGTCTGGGAGAGGAGGAGGTAAAACTATCACTGTTTGCAAATGACATGATTCTATACATTTAAAATCCCCAAAGCTCCAGAACAGGAGTACTGGCTGCTATAGAAGAATAGGGAAGAGTTGTGGGATATAATATCAACAAACCGAAGACTACTGGTTTGCAATACACATTTAGACAACACCAATGAAGAGGATATCAAGAAGGCAGTACCCTTCACAATAGCTCAGAACTGAAATATCTAGGGATACAAAAACCAAAAGACTTATAGAAGGAAAACTACAGAACTCTACTGTAGTAAACCAAAAGTGACCTCCACAAATGGAATAATATCCCATGCTCATGGATCTGAAGACTCAATATAATAAAGATGTCATTCTTACCCAAGGCAATAAGTTTAACACTATCCTGATTTATACCAACATCCTTCTTCAAATAATTGAAAAACTGACTACCATTTGATGAGGAGATGGAAGAAGCCCAGAATTAGCAGAGATCTCCTCAAGAAGAAAAACTAAGTTATGGGGCTTGCCTTACCTGACTTTAACACCTTTAATACATAGTATACAACCATAGATCAGAATAGCATGATACTAAAATAATGATAGATACTAATACCAAGGGAAAAGAACAGAAAACCCAGAAATAAAGCCATGAGCATACAGACAACAGATCTTCAACAAGGGCTCCAAAAGCATCATGTGGGAGGTACATGGTCTTTTTAACAAATGGTGATAGAAACAATGGATATCCACTCATAGGAAAATGAAACAAGATCCTTACCTCACCCCATGTACAACACCAAACTCAAGGTGTATCACAGACCTTGAAGTAAAACCCCAAACTATCAGGTTCCCATCAATGAAGAAATTAGGACAAACCTAAGAACCTTGGCATGGGGAATATATAGGTTAACTGTAATAGGGAAATGTGTACACTGAGATGAAGCTGAAATCAACAATTGGGTTTTATGAAAGATAAAACACATGTGTGCTATCTCTTCACCAAGAGAATCCACGGACTGGGAAAGGAGTTTTAGAAAGGACACAACTGACAAAGGGCTAAAATCCACAATAAATTAGTAAAATCTACAATGCCCTCCTAGCAAAAAGAAGAAAACAACTAGCCTTCTGAGGAAGTGGACAAAAGACTTGAATAGAAGATTCTCTAGGGAGGACACCAGAAAGGCCACTAAACAGATGAGAAAATGCTCCTGATCACTAGCCATCAGAGAAATGCAAATTAAAACAACTATGAAACACCACCTGACACCCTTGAGGAGAGCCCAGATCAGAAAATCAGAAAGCAACAAATGTTGCAAGGGATGTGGTGAGATATGAATGCTCCTCTACTGTTGGTGGTTGTGTAAATAGCTATCTGGTGATATTGAAAGCAAAGGGAAATTGAGTTACTTTATAATCCAGCAAATTCTCGACTGGGCATATACCCAGAAGAGGTAGGTGATAGAACACAACCAGTCTTCTGCACTCCAATGTTTATTGTGGCACAATTGAAACTGCAAAGATTTGGAAACAACCTAAATTCCCATCAATAGACTAGTGCATTATAAAATTCTGGCACATGCACACAATGGAGTAGTATATATCACTAAAAAGCACTGGTGATCATATGAAACTTGTCATCTCATGGGAGGAGTTGGAGGAAATTATGCTAAGGAAATTAGCCAGTCACAAAAGGACAGGCATAGCATGAGTCAGCTGAGGTAAAACCACTTATACTTACGGACTGAGGTACAGGCAATCAGGTAGGGAACAGACCAAATCCAAGGATATACACGACATTACAGCACAAAGAAGGGGAAAGGATTGGGAGGGGGGAGAGGGAGACTGTGGTCCTGGGGAAGTAGGATATGTTCACCCAGGAGGAAAACATTGTTTATGTCTCCACAGAAATGCGAGTGTGAGTCTAGATCCCTCCAGGGTACACCAAACCTTGAGGGCAGTGTAAACACACAGAGCACCCCATCAATAAAGAGGTCTACAGGTCTGGTAATAACACTAAACCTACAGGTTGTAGAGAGGGCCTGGTCTGCTGTCTCCATACAGAAGCAAACCAAGAAGAAAAAAGAAAGAGAGAGGAAATATACTCCACACTGGCATGCCAAGCGCTGAAGATGACATCTCTGCATGGAGCTACTAAGGCACACATAGAACTCTAGGGTTGCCAACAGCTCAAGACATGTTGCCCCCTCACTGGAATATAGTACAACCGAGGACAAAACTGGGGAGATACCGCAGGGAGTGAGTCGGTTCTGACTACCCAGACAGTGGGACGAACTAAGGAGACATAACTCATCAGCAATAGGAGCAAAGCAAAGCTATAAAACCCTGAGGAGCCCACAAAATAGATTTCAGAGTAAGAGGGGCAGTTTCTGGAATACCCAGGACCATAAAGAGAGAGTCATTAAGATTGGTGAACAGACCTGGAAATACCTATGCTTTTTCAGGGTTTTTGTTAGTTTTTTGTTTTGATTGCTTGTCTCTCTAGTCAATCTTTTTTTGTTTGTTTGTTTTGTATCTGTTATTGGTGTTTTGTCTAACTAGATAAGATAGGCATGGGAAGCAAGTCCGAGGAGAAAGTAATGTAACAGATGGTTTTGGAGGAGAAAGTTTGGGGGAGAAGGAGTTGGGGGTGTGGGGTAGCATGAGCCAACAATGCCATAGACAGGAGAACAACTAGAAAATTAAAAGAAACAGTGAGGAGGACTTAAAGATCTCAGTGGTGTGGGAGTAACAGCAATCTAGCTAAGAGTAATTACTAAGAGGCAGAAGAAGGGCAATCATGATTGTGGGGCAGGAGGAAGGTTAGAGAAACAGAGGAAAGATCTACAAGGTAAAACTATGGATAAAAGTATAAATATAGGTGCATTTATGTAAAAATATTCATTCATGGGAATAGAGGTATTGGCCTATGTACATATACTAACATGTCAATACATTGATGAATTGACGAACATTGGGCCTCTGCTCAAGCCCTTCCTCAAAGCAAAAACACTTTGTTCTAACAACCTGGCATTCTGTGATACTCTCCCGACACAACCACTGAAGACAAAAGGGTACATAAGCAAATGTGGTGAAGAAAGCTGATCAAAAGATATAGATCAAAAGCTAATAAAAGATATAGTGTCTGAGGTCTTAAAAGCTTGAAGCTAAACAAATGATCATCTACTAGAGAAGCAACCAGCCCATATGGAAGAAGAACACCAGCCTATGCAACTATGAGGTATCCTTGGGATCAAGAAACCAAACTGGCAGAAGAAGACTCCAAACAAAAACAGATTGTTGAGAATGAGGCAAGTCAGAGCAGAGACCTAAAAACCCATCTGTAGACAAATAAGGTATCCCCTCAAAGAAGGGTCATAAAGAAGGAATGAATCAAAGAGGGTGTATTATAGCATTGATGAAGCACATAATAGTCCTCTCGTTCTTTGAGACTTGCAGAAACCCCAGTATCATGACTTCAGTCCTATCTTTCAGTTATGGTTGAACCGGAGCATGTACTCACAACACAAGGAATCCAGGTCATATGAACCCCTCGAGAACAGAAATGGGAGTAGCAATACTATCAGGGTAGAGGGAAGGTGAAATAGTGGGGGAAGGATGGGTGAACTGATTGCAATGATGGACAGCTAACCACCTCGGCCACCTTGTCCCAGGGGGATGGATAAATAACAGAAACCTGAACAAAGGGAGACAGTGGTTGGTATAAGGTATTAAAACAAAAATAATGTATAATTTGATAAGGAGTCATAAGGGGGTGGGGGTGGGGAGGAGCTGATACCAAGTACTCAAGTAGAAAATCAAGGTTTAGAATATGACAATGGCAACATATGTGCAAATATGCTTGTTACAATTGATGTATGTACGGAGTGTTATAGAATCTGTAAGCTCTCCTCATACAATGATTTTTGATATAGAATTAAAAATATATCTCAAAGAAAAAAAAGCAAAAAACAAGGAAAAATAAAACATGGATCTCCCAGGATACTTTCACACTGGCTCTTATGCATACAGTAGCTAAGATGCTGTCAAAAATGATGAAGTCCAAAATCTGAACAGAAAGTTTCAGAATAGTTTGAGATGACATCAATATTATAATGAAATGTACAAAGATCCAGAGTTAGAAAACCAAAAAGGAAAATTTACCAAAAGAAATGTTTAGTGTATCTTAAACTAAAGGCATTAAAGAAAAATTCAAACCTCAGTTACACTATTGAAATATATTATGGGAAAATATTGAATGATGTTGGAAGCATCAAAAGAAGATGGAAAGAATACACAAAGTCACTGTCCTGAAAAGAACTGGTTGACATTCAACCACTTCAAGAGGTAGCGTATGAGTAAGAGCTAATGGAACTGAAGGAAAGACTCCAACCTACAATGAGAACATCAGCCAGTTTGATGGAATACAAACTGAAATGTTTTAAGAGGCTGATAAACCACTTGGTCTAGGCTAGGAAAATTGGAATAAAGTTTCTTGGCTGGAGGAGATTCATATTAGTACCCCTTTAAAGAGAGATGATCCAACAGAATGCTCAAATGACAGAAGAATATCATTAATATCACATGCAAGTCAATTTTGCTGAAGAGCATTTAGATGGTGATCATAGCCATCCATTGACAGAGAGCTGTCTGAGGTTCAGACTGGATCCAAAAGAGAATAAGGATAAAGAGATATCATTGCTAACATCAGATGGATTTTGGCTAAAAGTAAATAATACCAGAAGAAAGTTTACTTGTATTATATTGACTGTACCAAGGCATTCACCTGTGTGGACCATAACAAACTATAGAGAGTCTTGAGGGGAATGAGAATCCCAGAATACTACATTGTACTCATGTGGAAATTGTACATGGGTCAAGAGGCAGTTGGGGGAACAGAACAAGAACACACTTTAAAATTAGGAAGTGGAAACATTGCATCCTCGTGGTGTATTTATTCAATCTGCATGCCAAGCAAATATTAAGGGAAGTTGGATTGAAGGATGATTTATTAACAACCTGTGATAAGATGACACAACCTTGTTTGCACAATGTGAGGAGGATTTGAAGCACCCGTTGATGAAGATCAAGATTGCAGTCTTCGGTACAGATTATGTAAGGAAGACAAAAATCTTCACAATGGGACCAAAAGGTAACATCTTAATAAACAGATAAAAAATTGATGTTGCCAAGGATTTTTTTTTCTTGCTTATATCCATAATCAGTACTCATAGAGCAGCAACCAAGAGACCAAGGACACATTGCCCTGGGGAAATTTGCTGAACAAGACTTCTTTAATGTGTTGAAAATCCAGGATATTACTTTGGAGACCTAGGTGAGCATGCCCTGAGCCCTAGTATTTTCAATTTCCTCATATGCATGTGAAAGTTGTATACTGAATAGAAAAGATTGAAAAACAATCAATGAATTTGAATTATGGTACTGGTGGGGAATACTGAAAGCACCATGGACTGCCATAGAAGAAACAAATCTGTCCTGGAAGAAGTATAGTCAGAATGTAGAAGCAAAGATGACAAGACTTCATCTTACATACTTTGGACATGTTACCAAGGAAGACCAGTCCCTGGAGAAGGATATCCTGCTTGGTAAAGTAACAGGGGAGTGAAAAACAGAAGACCTTGGACACAGTAGCTGCATCAACGGACTCAAACAGAATAACCACAGAAAGAATGACACAGCAATGGGCAGCGTTTTATTTTTTTGTACATAGAGGCACTGTCAGTTGGAAATTACTGGATGGTCTCTACCAGTAGCAATAGAGACATGTTGCTATTCCTGTGAGTGTCATCAAGAATGCTCAACTCTAAAAAAATTGTTTAAGAGTTTTCAACTCATAGCAATATCTAGCAGATTAGTTATAACTGTCCAGTAGAGTTTTTGAGGCTATAATATTTGATGGAACAAGTAATCTTTCACTTAGCACCCGAGTGCTTAAAAGATTTTGCCTCCAGAGCACATTTTTTAATACATAAAATATACAAATAGTGTTGTGACCATAGTCCCTGTTTAGATAAAATATCAAAGATCTCTTGTTTTATCAAGAGATCTGAGACTTTCTCACAGATGTCTGTAAATTGAAAGATGAGTACATCCAGTTGGAAAGAAGCGAGGCTGTTACCCACACTCCTGCAGAGAACAAGTCATCAATTATCACCCAGGTTTGGTGATTGCCAGTGCAAAGGTCTTTCCTCCATAACTCCCTGCCTCCCCTTACTCACGTATAGTCCACCTTTCATACCCACAGAATCTTTTCATGGGATTGTAGAAATATAAGATTCAAAGTACTAGATGCATTATAAACAAAGATAAAAACAGGAGACATCTTACCAGACTTGATCAGGTAGATGACCTAAGACTCATTGCCTTCTCACTTAGAACCAGTCTATTACATTAAATAATTAAATAATTTTACATTAATAAATTAAATAATAAAGGCAGATAAACCACAGCCCAGAGACCAGAATAAAATGCCTGATGTGACATCTTTGCCAAATATTGCAAGCATACTTAGCCCACTTTCCCCCTTCTTCTGGTTGCTCGTGACATTAAAATAACTTGCTTGGTTTTCCAAATCTCAGAGAGGAGGACAGAACTGACAGCAGTGGGAAGCACCTCAGTAGCTTGTGGACAGACACCTCCCCAGTGGTGTAAAGAGGACTTCCTGCCACTCCCTCTCAAAAACCCTCTGCTAATTACCAACACCTGCCACCCTTCATGCGCAGCCATCCATTTTAACCCGAACCCTCATCTTTTCTATTATTTCCATTAAGGTTGTCAAAACCAGAAGTTTGGGGACCTTTCTCTATGACCTTGGCATTTCTTTGCAGTCTTAACGTATTGGCATTTTTTTTCTCTAACTGCATCTCTTCTCATTTGTCATGATTATTGCTGAATTTTTCAACTGTCATTCCCAAACGTAAATCAATGGTTGTCTACTTCCCCTTTGTCATATCTGCACAGCAAACAGCCTTTCCTTTCTAAATGAAGCTTCCTCCCTTTCCATCCATTAAAAAGGGGCCTGTCTACAGGAGAAGTCAATCCTTTGTTAGGTCATTGCATTTATCATGCTTCCAATCAGTACCTGACACACTTATTCAGCCAGGCCTTCAACCACACAATCATTGTTCATCTGGGGGTTTTGCTATAATTTATTTATGCATGGTGTTTTCACTATCCATCTTGGACAGTTTTAGATTTTTCACCCCTGCCTTTCTCTTCCCGGGGACCCTCATTGCTTAAACTGGGTGGGGGAGGGAGCACAGTGAAAGGGGGCAAAGAAAGGAGTTGGAAGAAAAAGAACAAACTGCTTTGTTCCTGTGGGAGTGGCAGCAAGCAAATTCCCTTCCCTGTGAGAAACTTTGAATCATGAGAGAAGTTGGATTGGGGTCTGAGATCTCTCGTTATACAGTACCTTTTAAAGCCAAGAGAGCCCCTCTCACTAAGAGAGACAATTATCAGAAGCAAAATTTGATGAAGTTTAATAAAATTCCTTTTGAGGATTTAGGAGATTCCATAGTTGTCAAGTATCTAGACAGTCAAGGTCTAGCAACTCCCCAAAATGTTACCTAACACATTGCAATCACCTCCAATCTGGAATCTGCTGTAAACAGTTAATAAGTTACAACAGCCCAGCTTTTTGAAGGTGGTGGTGGTAGTGATATAAGGGAGATTGGGAGGAGTGGTATGGAAGTGGGGGAAGGAGCAGCTTTCTATATAAGTAGACACTGTGGGGACCATCTTGGTTTCTGGGTGGATTTGACTCCTGTGTCTGGTTCTTGGGACTGAAGTCAAGGACTTGCCAGATTGCCTGCTGACCATGAGAACCATCAACAGCAGCCATCTGGCCTACCATCTAACCTGCCGACCTTGCAATCAGGGGTTTCTGCAGCCACATACCTGACCTGCTGAAATTGGATTCATTTCCCTTTGCAACCACCAGCCTGCAATCTTTCTGCTTTGTATGCCTGCTTTCTAATCTGGAGCAATGAGGATTGGGCAAATCCTTTACCTTAACATCGGACCCATGTACTTGGATTGAACTTATTCACTTCTACAACTGTGTAAGCCATTTTGATTATATAAATTTCTCCCTGTGTGTCCATACACACTGGTTTTGCCTCTCTAGAGAAGTCAGCCTAACTTAAACTTCCATACTAAAAATTTCTGAACATCTGTCAGCATTGCAGGGTTGAACAGGTTACTGCTGAGCTTTAAGATGAAAAAACACTAGGAAGAAACTCCTGTTTGCCAAAATCAGCCCATGGAAATGGGGTCTGTTTGGCTCCATTATATATGTAGTCACCATGATTCAGGGGTCAACTGGAGGACAGGGAATAACAAGAGCACATTGACTCCAATGGTCCTGCAGAACTCTTAAAGAGGAAATTTGTTTTAAAAGAGAAATGAAGAAATCTACTTTCTAAGAATTTACATTTCCTCCAGATAAATGCCTAGCTAGAATTCCAAATGAACCAGTGTGTGTTGACAAGAATTTCTCAGTTACTCAGTACCATTCGTAGATACTGGCTTAGGCATCTAGGCCATTCACTGAGCACCACCTAAACCAGTGGTTTTCAACCTGTGGGTTGCATCCATTTGGGAGGTCGAAAGACCCTTTCACAAGGGTCACTTGATTCCCAACAGTAGAAAAATCACAGTGATGAAGCAGCAACAAAAATGATTTTATGGTTGGGGGAATCACCACAACATGAAGAACTGTATTGAAGGGTTGTGGCATTTGGCAGATCGAGAACCACTGACCTAGATCCATAGGTATTCTTTTTCACTGCCTATTCAAGAGTCTCATTTTTACCTCAGCCTCCATCGGACACAGGCACCATGGCTTCTACTGGACAAAAAATTTTTAGTCAGAAGAAAGCAGGCTTTCTCTTTCTCTGCTTTCAATGCAGGATTCAGAGAAGAATTTCTCTAAGGTTGGCCAGGACCTCACTGAGTGCCCAGTCCTCTCTGGGCCTGACTGCTTGCTCAGAAAGGTAAGGAATGACAACTTCAAAGCATGCTTAATTTCTTCCTATAGAAAATGGAGTCTTAGAGACAGTTAAGGGAAAAAAGTTCAAACGCAGTACTTTGAGGTATTTAATGAATGTAGTTACACGTGTTTATGCCACACTTAATTAATGATTAAGTTGTTTACCTTTATTCATTTCCCTTAGATCAGCAGGTGCTGCTTTTCCTTTTGCCTAGCACCTCAAACCACACACAGACACAATGACGAGGTACCACTGTGATTAAGGTCACCCCATGGTAAACTGCTGTCTTGGGGGAAAAGGACTGGCAACCTAGATCTAAAAACTCAGCAACTGAGAATGCTATGGAGGATGACTATTGTCATCCAGGATGACACACAGGATTATCATGAATTGAGTTGGATTCTATGGCAAGTGTTTCCTTTGCTTTTTTTAATTGCTGAATAACTTCCGAATAGCCACAGAGTAAACCACGACAATGGAGATTGCTTAGTTTTCTCACCACTAACCGTTACTGGGAACCCTGACAACATATTTGTGCTTGGTATTGTTCTTAGGTCTCTGATTACATTTGTATCATGTTTTACCTGTACAGCAAGACATGAAAGCCCTATAAAAGCGACAAGCAAGTTCTCCAAAATCACAATCTATATGAACAAATGTTTATGTGTGTATATATGTGTGTGTGTGTATATATATATATATGAATTGAAACCTGTTGTGCTGGAGCACAGCAATTGTGTTCCATTGTATATGGAGTCACCATGAATCAGGGGCCAACTGGGAGGCAGCTAACACCAAAAGCAAAAGCATATTGCCCCCAATTGTTCAAAGGCAATACGACTTTAAGATGGATTGACAAGGCAGCTGCATCGGTGAGCTCAAACATAGGAACAAGTGTGAGAATGGCACAGGACCAGGCAGCATTTCGTTCCATTGTCTATGGGACCACTGAGTCAGAACTGACTTGATAGTGCCTCGCAACAACAGTGGTGGTTCCACAGTGGGCTGCTAATCACAAGGTCAGCAGTTTGAAACCACCAGCTACTTTTCAGGAGAAATACTGGACTTCTACTCCTGAAAATAGTTACAGGCTCAGAAACTCACAGGTGGCAGTTCTACCCTGACCTATATTTAAGGATCACCTTGATGGCTGGTGGGATAAAACACAATGGTTTTGATTGATCCGAATGTAAGAATGTAGACTTCTATGTCAATAAACATGGGGGAGATTAAATGTGATTTCATAGTTGGAAAATCCAGCTTCATGGATAGGCTTTCCATGGCAGGGAAATCAGATCCACAATAATGCTGATGAGCAAGGATATTAAGAGCCTCAAAGAGCCATGCAGCTATTTTCCCTGCAGAAGATAGATGCCTGCAGAAAGCTCAGTGATAGGAAATAGTTGTGGGTTCCAAATGTTTACCTTCCATTTGTTTCTATATACAACAATATGGATTCACATACATATTTTGACAACTCCATTTCCTTGCTAGGGATCAGAATACTTTTAACATCATTTTAGGGGTATCCCAGATGAAAACCCTGGAAATCCTAGACTCCGTGAGACTATAGATATTCCTAAAGCAAATTCTAAACTATATATAGGCCCTTATAATTTGAAATGTCATTCATCTAGGAATGGAAACAGACACATAAACAGTTATTTATAAGCTTTGGCGAGGTTGAATTTGGCAGTGATCTTCCTGCTTTATCCTTCCCCAAGAATAACTCTAAATTGGTTAACTTCTGACATTGAAAACGGGTTGCTTTCTCTATGTGTAATATGGTGTCCCAATTAATGTTCTCTATTTTATCTCTCTAAGTTCTAATATCCATTGCAATGTCTGTACAGAACTCATAGAATCTGTAATTAGAGGTTTTATTAAGAAATTAACATGTTTTAATGCCAATGAGAAATGTTCAGGGTTGAGTTGTTTATCAGGGCATGTTACAAAGTTTCAGATCTGCTAATTAACGTCAAAAGGAACATACCACTTTATGTCAGCCCCAACCCAATAGCATTCAACTCAAGCTGCAAGGGTCATGAAACCCATCTTCACCAATTAAGTGCCCAGAGGCACACCACTCCACAAATCAGTCTGCATAAAAACATTGAGCTTTACTTGCTTCATGGCTTAAGAAGTCCATTACTCTGCTCCATGTTCTAGCTCCTGGTTCCCCTAATGCTCCTCTAATTTTATAGCTATCTAATGGATCCAGGAGGTTCCCTGTATGGGCACCTTGGGAGCAGAAGTGATCCATTCATGGCTTTTGCTGGTAATGAGATTCCTCCTCTAGTTTCTGAGAGGGGTCATTTTACACATACTAGAATGACATTCTAGGAAATGCTGCTGACAATTACACATAAGTTAATCCTATCCGTAATTTTTTTCCATCTTACCAGATTCAGACTTGTCAAGGTTGCTTGGTGCTAGAGACTTGGACTAGGAAAGCAACATTAAATAATTCACTGATCATGCAAATAAAGCATATGAAATCTCTAGAAAATCTTATCTTCTTGAGTCCATAAAAATGATTCCTGGAGACCCATGTTCTTCAATTTGTTTTTAAACGGAGGAATGACTGGAAATACATGACATATTATCATCTTCCCCTCACCTCATCTCTAGAAAATACTCTAGAAATTCAGTTGGAAAAATCCCTCAATGTGGTCCCACGGTATCTATATTTTGGAGTCTGTACTGATTTCAGGAGACAAAGTCTCTAGAAGGAACAAAAGCCACCATAACAGAGAGTCTATGTAAGCAAGGCCATGGAAGGACACCATGCCAACCTTCTGGGTTGGCTTATCTTCAAATCTCAACTTTGCAGCTCTATTCTACTATTATTCAAGATTTTGCTTTCAAAAAGTTGACATTTGCATTCAAAATACAGATTCCTTTGCATCAACTAAATAGATATATATATATTATTCTCAAGGAAATATGGCAGGCATGAGGGCTAGAAGCAAAAGTAAATACGGCCTCAGCAACTTTGACAAAGGGGTAACTGAGACTATTCCCTGAAAAAGGTATTGATCAATTATCAATAAAACCCAATCCCCTTCAATTTAACAGTCATTATCAAACATAAGAAAAATTGAGAAGATAGTGCAGCAATAGGCAATGTGCCCTTTTGTTGTACACCACGTCACTATGAGTTAGAGCTTACTCTTTGACACTTAACAACAACAACAACAGTAAAAATCAAGATTGCCTTATAGAAACTGTGGGCGAAATTATGGACTTCAAAGGCAATTCTGTTTCAGCTAGGAAGGAAATGAGGAGAGTCGGAACATCAAAGAAGACAAAGGCAGTGAGTAACAGCAGTAGAGAAATAACAAAACCAGAATCAGGAGACTGTCTCGGGAGAAAACCATGGAGTGAGAGAGCCCAGCCGAATGCCAAGAGAATTGAATGCCTTTGGGCCAAGGCTTACTGGTGGAGTGTGGTGCCTCCAAGAATTTAACACAGGCTAAAAAGCTCACTGTCATGGGTTAACGCCTACTCCTTGTGGCTAGCAGTTGAATGCTAACCCCTTAGGATACCAGAACTCCTCCAGGTACTTATCAGTGAAGTTAAAGAGCTATGTCACACTGTCCTGAATGCAGAAAAGGTCAAGCAGACCCAAGAGGCCAGAGGGCCAAAGAGGCAAAGAAGTCAGGAAGCAGAAGCTGAAGAAACAAAGAACACAGGAGGCAGCATTGATGCGGTCTCAAAGGATAGGGCTGTTAACCCTGGGCTCTCAAACGATGCAGCTACAGCCTCCAAGGTTTCAGAAAGTGATAGCATCACTAGCTTGGTTTTGAGGTGTTGGGCTATTTTTCAAGAGGAGCAGGGGATGGGGGATAGATCTGCTGAACAAAACTGTGGTGGGGCTGTTTTTTCCAAATGGCAAAAGAATAGGGAGCCTGGCGCCGTGGATGGAGTAGGGTCACCACTCAGGAGGACGAGGAGAATGGGGCCACCCATGAGAGAGTAGTGTTGCAGTTGCAATGGGCCTGGAAGTTGGAGAAGAAGTCAGGGCCAAGGGACTTCCACCCAGAATCTAGAAAGCATGGTGGTACCCTAAGACTGGAGGGCAGGGCCATTGAGAATAGATGATCTCAGAGAACAGAAAATTTCGGTCCATCCTTCATAGCTGATGTAAATTCACCTGCTGCATTCTCAATTTTCTTCATCCCCTTTCTCTCTGCTTTCTCGCCAATTTCTCCACTTGTATGTATAAGCAGATAACTTTGTTCTATATCACAGATGAAGAGGAATTTTGCCGAGGATAAAATTTGACCTTGGAGTTAATTTAGAACTTTTGGCTGATATGATATAGTTTGTAAAAGTGTGTGTGTGTGTGTGTGTGTGTGTGTGAATGTGGCAAGGTCATACATTTAGGAGAGCCCAAGTGTGGCAGTCATGTGCTTATGTTAATTTTGTGATTGAAATGTAGAGTTGGAGTCTAGCCTGTTAATCTGGAGATAGCCATTGCTAGCCAATGAAACATCTACATGGGCATGGCTTTCTCCTGAGACTTCTGGGAAATCTCGTGATATTTTCCTTGTGAAGATGAAAATCTATCTCCCTAGTTATTGGGAGTTAGTCTCGGAGACAAAGAATTACAGACAAGACAAGATGGCAGTGTCTGAGCTGCTGCAGGAGCCGGAGGAGAAGTCACACGGCCTTGCCTTGATGGAACCAGACCTCTGAAGCTGGGGTGGCCACAAGGAGACCTCTCCCAGCGATGAGTTGCTTCTGCCACCACAGGATGCTGTTAATGGACCCTGAGCCCTGGAAGTGAAGAGCCATGTGGAGACCCCTGCCAGCGCCGGGATTCTGCACCCACTGACCTGTGACTTCATGAGTCAGAAGACTTTATAGACTGATTTCAGGCATATGGGTTAATATTGGACTTGTGACTGAACTGGACTGGGCTGGGATGTTTTCTCAATGTCCTGATTCTCTTGTATATAAATCTTTTCCTTATATCCACATGCATGCCTATGTAATTTGTTCCTCTACTCTACCCGGACTGACACACCAAGCATGGAATGCCATGGATAGAATTATGTCTCCCCCACCCTCAAATATGTGTCAGCTGACTTGGAGCAGGATTCTCAGTGGCTGTGCTGTTATGTCACGATGTGGTGTATAGCTTTCCTCACGTTATAGACCTAATCAGATGTAAGAGGAGTTTGCCTGGGGTGTAGTCTGCACCACGTCTTTCTTATATGACACGAAAGGAAAGAGAAGCAGACCAAAAGCAAATGTTGATGTCTTCAGGAAAGAAGAGAGAGGAACAGAGGAGTCTGTCCTTTGGGTGCAGAGTTCCTGCACTGTGAACTTCCTAGACTCAGGGAAATGTTGATGCCAAGATGTCTCTCAGAAACACTGGGCCCACAGATGCTAAAAGGAGCAAGATTTTTCCATCAGTGCCAGCCTGTAGAGCAAGC
>PVJH01002923.1:0-154969 GCA_004026705.1 Nesogale talazaci
CCTTAGTGGCTTTTAGTATACTATGTTGTGTATTTAAGTGTTAGGGTAGTGAACATTTTCCTATTACCCTAAAAAGAAATCTTTTACCAATTATCAGTTAGGTACAACCCCAACTAATGCCATCTGACCCCAACTACCCTCTCCCTCACCATTCTTTCAGCCTCTGAAAATAATCTGGTTTTTGTATCTATGGATTTGCCTATTCTGAACATTCATATGAATGGATTGTTCAATAAGTGACCTTTTGTGTCTGAATTTTTATATTTAAGATGTTTTAAAGGTTCATCGATGTTGTAACGCAACAATAATATCCCATCCCTTTATTGCTAAATAATGTTCATTATATGGATATAAAACATTAAAAAATTATTCATCAGTTGATACCAGATGCTTTTTAAGTAGATTATAGGGTTTGACAAGAGAATAATTAAGGTTATAATGCAAGTGAGAAATGCTTCGGTTATAGATGTTTAATCAGGACATGTTACAAAAGTTCCTTCAGGGTTGCTCATAAATGCTCAAAAGGCGTGTAACTCCACTGTAAGGTTCATTCTGAAGGCATTTAGCTCAAGTTGAGGGTCAGCTTCCCCAATTAAAGGACCCAGGGACAAAACCAGCCTCTTGCACCAAAGCACTCAACTTTACTTGCTTGGAAGTCCCCCTCTATTTCGTACTTGCTCCTGGTTCTTCTGTTGTCACAACTGTGTTAGATCCAGGGGAGTTAGTTCACTGCACAAGAAATCTCACATTCCAGAGGATACATTTCATATCTGCACTTCTTGCTGGTAACACGATAACCTCATCTGCTTCTCAGAGGACGAGTTTATCAGGATGGCATGCCTATGGACCCCGTTCACAATTACTCACAGGTGAATACTACCAGTATCTTCCCTTTCCTTCTTACCCAGACCCATACAGGAGAAGGTTATTTGGTGGAAGTTACAGAAACGCTGCTAAAAGAGTCACATTAAAGAATTCACTGCACTTGCAATGGCTCAAGCTGGTCCCTGTTTCATGGGCTCTGACTTAATTAATTTATTTTTTTGGGGGGGGGGCATCACTGCCCTCTGGTGGTGGGAGTAGGAGGCCCAGCCTTTGCTCCGTGGAGCTGGAATTGAACCTCCATTCCAGTGGGCCGCAGTCTCGCGCACAACCACTATGCCACCAGGGCGCAGCCGACTTAATTTAGATCGATTATTTAAAATTTTGACATTGAGGGCTGAACCCCAGTGGTGTAAGTGGTTGAATGCGGGACTGTGGCCCATGGGCTTGGCGGTTCAAATCCAGCGGCGGCTCTCAGGAGCTTCACTGGGTAGCGTCCACGACCACCAGAGGCAGTGATGTCCCCCCTCAAAAAAAAAAATTTGACATTGAGGTAAAGTGACTAGAAGTCTCGCTTTTTAACAATGCCCTGCTGTGTTTTAAAATTAAAATATATTACAATTCTATTTTTGCATTCTATGAAAATTTTTGTTGGTTCATATAGACCAAATTTTTAATCAAGATCACCCCCACCCCCCGGTCAATGGTGTCCCACTTAAAATCTGGTCACTTTATATTGAGGTGAACATAGGAACCATTTCTTTGATTTGGGGTCTGCCATTTCATACTTGGGGAATCCTAGTCCAATGGGCTTGTCTAAACTTTTTTTCTGGAAGGGTTAACTATGAAAGAAAAGGAACTTTATGGTTATACAGCCTCTGCCGAAATGTGCCCATATCTACCCGGTATTACTTAGGAAACAGGACTGGTCCTTTTCAAGGTCTTTTAAGACCATGAATTTGATAGTTTCTTGTGCCCCCTGACCAAAAAGAAACACTGTCTTAGTTCATACACTTGGAATAGGGGTTCCTGCATGCTCATCCAGATGATTGACAGAAATGTGCCCAGAAGGATATTGGGTTAGGTTAAGAGGGAGGCAGTATCTTCAGGCATGGTAGTTCTTGCCATTAGGATTATGCTCCTATTATGGAGTAATGCTACCTGAATAGGGTCTCAAACCCCAATCTTTATTAAATTATAGTATATGAGCTTTTCATTAAAAATTTCAGGAAGTAGTACGCAGGACTGCGGCCCACTGGGATGGAAGTTCAATTCCAGCTCCACAGGAGCAAAGGCTGGGCCTCCTACTCCCACCACCAGAGTGCAGTGATGCCCCCCCCCAAAAAAAAAAAGATTTCAGGAACTGTATATATGAGCTAGACAAGGTGTGGTTTCAAGAACATGTCAAAAAGGAGCAAAACATCAAATAAAGTAGTAATTGTATACACAACTAAAGTTTTCTAAAAAGGAACTGTGGAGAACAAAAGTGAACAAAGTTGCTTCAAGGGGGTCAATAATAGATGGTTTCCATTTATTTCTCATTGAAAGTCTGGTGATATTTCCTTGGTAGTGCTTTAGAAGAGGTAGGAAGCTGTTTTTATACACACACACACACACACACACACACACACACACACACATATATATCCTGTTTTCTATTCTTCCAGAGTTTATATATAGTCATTTGCAGTAGAGTTAGTGTGGTAAGAGCTACTCTGCTATGAACCTTTGGCCTATGACCAGAGTAGACTTCATAGCATAGTCTTGTATCACCATAGAACTGTATTCATGGAGTTTTCAGTGACTGACTTTTCAGAAATAGATCATCAGACCTTCTGAGGTGTCTCTGGTGGACTTCAACCTCCAGTCTTTCAGTTGGCAGTTAGGCTTTTTAACTGTTTGCACTACCGAAGGATTCCTCTATTATAAACCCTTTGCTGTTCAGTCAATTTCGACCAGCATTCTAGTGTCACCTGAAATGCAGGTATTTTGCCATGTAGAAGTGATGCAACCAATTTACCCACTCCAAGTTAGAGGAAGAAATCAGAGTTTTTATTTAAAGGGTGTACCGGTGAGAAGTCCGCAGCAGTGTAAAACATACTGTCTTGTATTTTTCTATTTGAAATCAGAATACATAAAGATTTTATACCTTTGGCTTTGGAAATGAAACTTGGGGGAGTCATGTATAGATGCATGTTTTACATTAACTCAGGGTTTTTTTGGGGGGGACATCATTGACCTCTGGTGGGAGTGGGAGACCCAGCCTTGCTCCTGGAGAGCTGCTGCTGGATTTGAACCGCCAAGCCAGTGGGCCATAGTCCCACACTCAACCACAACGCCACTGGGGCTCAGCCTTTTTTTTTTTTTTTTAACTCAGAGTTTAGAATAACCAACTGGGAAACAACTGTTGACCACAAGCAAGCAAAACAGAACAGTAAGGTTTTTTAAGTCTTAGACCTATCTCAGGATGTCTTTGTTGACCAAGTACAGAAGAGGGCCCAGCTTTTAATCACTAACCTATAGTATTGGAATACTTTCTGGGCTTAAGTAGAAAGCAAATGTTTTGAGAATGATGAGGGCAACAAATAAGTGTACAGGTGTGCTTGTCATACATTGGATTTATGTATGGATTGTGATAAGAGTTGTATGAACCCCCAATAAAATGATTTTAAAAACAAAAACAGAACACTATTTGGCCTTTTTTTTTTTTTTTTTTTTATTTTAGGCATCATTGCCCTCCAGTGGTGGGAGTAGGAGGCCCAGCCTTACAGGAGCTGGACTTGAACCTCCATCCCAGTGGGCCGCAGTCCCGCGCACAACCACTACGCCACCGGGGCTCAGCTATTTGGCCTTTTTAAGGTGACACTCATATCCATCCTGTCTGCCTTTGAGCAATGTAGCAAGTTATAAAAATTCCATAGAAATTGCTTTAAGCAAAGAACTTTAGGCTAACTGCATTTTGGAAGGGATCTTTTTCTAACTATATTAAGTAAATTTGGATTACATTAGGTATAAATTGTTCTGTTGATGAAGTCTTTTATTCCCCCAGTTGTTGTTTCATATATATTTATATTATCCTCATTTTCTCCAAGAGGCCAGGTAGAAAAAAAAGTCCTTAGCTTTTTTTTTTTTTTTACATCATTGCCCTCTGGTGGTGGGAGTAGGAGGCCCAGCCTTTGCTCTTGTGGAGCCACTGTTGGAATTGAACCTCCAACCCAGTGGGCTGCAGTCCCGTGCACAACCACTTATGCCACCGGGGCTCAGGTCCTTAGCTTTTTTATCTTTCAGGTTTTAATGTAATGTTTCTTAAGTATATATCATCTCAGTTTACTGATAGGTTTAGAAGTTGAAGTCAATGCCTTTTACTTGATGTATTCAATTGAAGATTTGGGTATAACAGAGTATTCCATAAGCAATTTTCTTAGGAAAGTTTGGTCACTTTCATTTGCTTGACTCTAAGCTAGCAGGGTTTGTAAGAAATTTTTGTAGTTTGATATAAACTAGGTTGAGGTTTGACCACATTGGGTGGTCTTCTGTTTCATGTTTGGGGCATGTCTTTTCACATCTACTCTAACCCTTTTAAAATACTGTTTTTTTACAGATAACATTTACTGTGGATGTGCTGTGCTGATTTCATTGAACATTTTCTGTAGATCGTCCACATCACTTCAAGTAGAAGTTATGAGGATGCCATCATATTTTGTTCCTCGGGCTGAGCCCCAGTGGCTAGGGCTGAGCCCCGGTGGCTTAAGTGGTTGAGTTCAGGACCGAGGCCCACGGGCTTGGCGGTTCAAATCCAGCAGCGGCTATCAGGAGCAGCAATGGGTAGTGGCCACGACCACCAGAGGCAGTGATGCCCCCCCCCCCAAAAAAAAAGAAAATATTTTGTTCCTCTTTTTCGTGGTGTGCTCACACCAGTGTGTATGTTTCAAAGGACAGAATTTTGCACTCATTCAGCTTCTTGTGTTGAAAAGAGACAAAAAACTTGGCCTTTTTTTGGGGGTAGGGGTGTCAGCACAAACCTAGAAAACATTTATTTAGTAGAGGAGTATGTATTTTAGATTATATAAAAACCTGCTTCTTTAGGAATCCCTCGGTGGTGCAAATGGTTAAGCCTTGATTCCTGACCAGGACATGAGAGGGTTAAACTCACTCCAAAGTGCCTTGGAAGACAGATTTGGTGATCTGCTTCCAAAAGATCACAGCCTTAAAAGCCAGATGGGTCACCAAGAATCAGAACTGATTTGAAAGCTACTAATAACACTTAGGGTAGTGTGTAAATGATAGTTTCCCAGATTAGGAGAAAATTTTGGCAACAGAAGCCTTACATATCTACATCAACGTTTGTAAAATATTTCAGAGCTCAGAGATCCATTCAAAGCTTCCCAGCTTAAGCATTTCCCTGTTTAGGATTATCCAATTCAAGCTAGTTTCAACAGGCTAGTAGACCTACAACTATCAGTTTTTTTCTGGCTTGCTCAAATCATTATAAGTAAACAAAGAACCCATTAGGATTCCCTTGTACAGTTTGTAGGTTATCTGTATTTTAAAAAATCAGTTATATTTTACCTAAATTGTACTTCCTATTGGGCAGATTCACAAAGGCAGACCTGCACTTAGAGGGCGAATTTTTAGGTTGTTGTTAGAAATGGTTCTACAACCTTTTATGTACCATGTATGTGTTGTACAAAGAAGTAATTATTTCTAGGAAATACAACAGAGTTGTGGTTGAGATCCCGTGTTTGAATTTCCACATTTTTAACAGAGTGCTTAAGGAAACTGACAAATACAGATCTTAGTATATAGGACTATCTGTATGTTTCTGTGGCATTTAATCCTTAATGCTAATTATCAAAGCTTAGTCTATGATAAATGATGAAAGCTTGAGTTACTGTGTATACTTGAGTATAAGCCAACCTGAATTTCAGCCAAGGGATATAATTTTACCACAAAAACTGCATAAAATGGGCTCAAGTAGGAAGCAAGTATTTTGAGAATGATGAGGGAAACAAATGTACAAAAGTGCTTGACACAATCGATATCTGTGTGGATTGTGGTAAGAGTTATATGAGCCCCCAATAAAATGATTTAGCAACAGCAAAAAAATGTGCATTAAAAATGTGCTGAAAAACTCGGTTTATACACGAGTATATATGGTACTTTAAAGATTCTAGATTTGTGAATCTCTTTCTTCTAATTATCTGACATTTTTTTTGGGGGGGGGTGTGCATCATTGCTTCTGGTGGTCGTGGGGGCTACTCAGTGCTGCTCCTAAGAGCTGCCATTGGATTTGAACTGCCAAACCCGCGGGCCACAGTCCCGCACTCAACCAATTACGCCACCGGGGCTCAGCCCCATTATCTGACATTCTTTACAGGGTAGGTGAAATGAACATTTTTCCCATGACCCTCTTAACCAGTGCTCTCAACCTTCCTAATGCCTTGACCCTTTCACACAGTTCCTTATGTTGTGGTGACCACTCCCCTTCGCCCCCCAACCATAACATTATTTCCATTGTTACTTCCTAACTGTAATTTTGCTACTGTCGTGAATTGGGAGGCCCCTGTGAAAGGGTCGTTTGACTCCCACAGGAGTAGTGACCCACAGGTTGAGAACTGCTGCTTCTTAGCTCTTTTTGGGTACCTTTTCCCTTTTGCAGTGAAAATACCATTCTCCTTCTAGCCCTGTCTAATTCACAGAAGACTTTCCTTACCAAGATTGGCATTTCTTGTGGTACTTCTCAGAACCTGCTTCTTTAACAAGACTTCCCTCACCCATCTTCTTGAAAGACCTTCTTTGCATTTCACAGTTTCTTTTCCTCTTAGGAAAAAAGAAAATTTAAAAAGTTTTGTGGTAAATATGTAGGTACGGGCTGAGCCCCGGTGGCATAGTGGTTGTGCGCGGGACTGCGGCCCACTGGGATGGAGGCTCGATTCCAGCTCCATGGAGCAAAGGCTGGGCCTCCTACTCCCATCATCTGAGGACAGTGATGCCCAAAAAACAAACAAACAAACAAACAAATAATATGTAGGTAACAAAATATTTGCCGCACCAGCATTTTTCATGTGCCCAGTTCAGTGGCATTAAATATGTTTATCATGCTGCTTTACTCATCACCATCTCCCAGTTTTTCTTGTACTCTTTTAACCCCTCCTCTTTTAGACTTTACTATAGGTCAGCTCATAGGTGTGCTCTTGGCGCCATTTGTCATCTCTTGGATTGTATAAAATTCTCCCCTTTTTGAAATGGTCCCTTGCTTCATCCTCTGAAGTTCATCATGTCTTAGGTCTTAGGGTACAGACACCTCACAACCATCTTAAGAAAACATCTTTCTCCTAAAGTTTTCAGGTAGAACAGTGGTAGCCAACCCGACTCTTTTTATTTATTTATTTATTTATTTGGCATCACTTCCCTCTGGTGGGAGTAGGTGGCCCAGCCTTGCTCCTGGAGAGCTGCTGCTGGATTTGAACCGTCAACCCAGTGGGCCGCAATCCCGCGCACAACCACTACGCCACCGGGGCTCAGCCTCTTTCATGGTTTTTGGTTTTTGTTTTTGTTTTTTTTTTGGGGGGGACATCACTGCTCTCCGGCGGTGGGAGTAGGAGTCTTTCATGGTTTTTACTGAGCTTTTTAAAAAGTATAACAAGGGGGCTGAGCCCTGGCGTAGTGGTTGTGCGCGGGACTGCGGCCCACTGGGACGGAGGTTCAATTCCAGCAGTGGGGCTCGGAGAGCAGTGATGCCCCCCCCCCCAAAAAAAAAAAAAGTATAACAAGGAAGAAATGAGCAAACTGATAATTAAAATGAAGAGACTTAGGAGGATGAATAGTTGTCTTCTCCCAGAACTAAATACAGTTGAAAAATACGTTATGCAAATCTCAGATTGGAGCAGGATCAGGATGTTAGAGCTTGTTGCTTAATTACTTTGTGTAGCATATGCAGGCTTACCATGGATAGTCTCTTTGCAGGTGTTACTGAAGCTCCAAGGCTAGCTCGACATGAACCATAACATAAGCCTTTGTTGCTGCAGCTTTACCAGCTGTCCGCTGATTTTGACAGTTTTCTTCATTGAAGATTATACAGACTGTATTTTGAGAGATGAAATTTGCTGAAAAGAAAGTTTCAGATGAATCAGTATGGGAGAAGGAAGCAGGAAAATAAAGGATTTAAAGTTGCTTTACTTGGCTTACTAACAAAGGTTGGGTCTTGTCAGAGGTTGAAAAGCATCTTCTGATCATGATGGATAAAACAATTTTTTGTGTGTGTGTGAAGTATTGTATTAGTCTGGGTTGACTAGAGAGACAAATCCAGAGACACTCATGTATATAAGAGAGAGCTTTATATCAAGAAATAATTATGCATCAATAAAACATCCCAGTCTAGTCCAGTTCAAGTCCATGAGTTCAGTTTTAGCCCATAAGCCTGACATTTACCCATGAATTCCTCTTGAGACTCACACAACACATGCAATGATGATGAATGCAGGAAGATCAAAGGCAAGTGGTGGAAAGTCTTAAGGATTCATGACAGTGGAAGCATTTCAATGCTGGCAGGGATCTTCATGTGACTCCTCCAATTCCAGGACTCTAGCATAGCCCTATGTGTTTTGTCGGCAGGAAAACGAAGCCGAGAGTGTCCTGTCTCCAGAGAGAAGTACAGGAGTTTCTTAGAAGAAGGCCATGTCCACACAGAGGCCTCATTGGCTATGGGCTAATTGATAGGCTAGACTCTATCCATTCGCAAGTTGACAGTAAGTTATATAACTGCCACAGACCACCGCTTGTCAACATGACACTTTTACACAACTCGTTAGCCATATATAATTTTTAAAATAGCAAAATCATATTTATACCTCAGAAGATAAAACTAAAATGCATACAATTCAATATGTGTCAGTCTAATTTAACATAATAGTCTGTCTATAAGGGAAAAACACAATATTCTATGCCTAATAATTGTAGTTAATGAACGCATGCACCGTAATCTTATGAATATATTCTTTTTTTTGGGGGGGCATCACTGCCTTCTGGTGGTGGGAGTAGGAGGCCCAGCCTTTGCTCTGTGGAGCTGGAATTGAACCTCCATCCCAGTTTGAACCTCCATCCCAGTGGGCCACAGTCCTGCACACAACCACTACGCCACCAGGGCTCAGCCTGAATATATTCTTATGAATGTATTCCCCCACCTATGAAGCTTTGTAAGACAGCCACTTCATGCTTTTTTCTGCCTAACTTCGAATATCCAATTTCTATACTTCCCACTTAAATCAACCCAGTGCTCTGAGGAGACAAATCATGTTCTTTATTGTGAAGAACCTTTATTCCAGTTAGAACCTTGTGAGTCCGCATCCATAAGCAAAGTCAAATCAGGACAGGACATCCATAAAGTCAGCCGCAATATTCACAAGTTCACAGGCTCAAAAATCTTCTGTTCATTTGATTGGCTTCTGATCAACTCATTGTGGGTTGCCTCACTTAACCTCACCAGGGTGAGACTTTTGGTGAAATCTTTTGATTCACATGAAATGAAGTCTTCTGTTGTATGTTTTTCATTACATTTGATAGTATGTTTATACCATGTAATAGGATTCCTATAGTTTTTTTCCCATCGAGGATCTATAATGTTCTACAGCTTACATATATTTAATTCTGTAATCCATCTTGAGTTCATTTTTGTACATGGAATGAGATTTCACCCATGTTTCATTCTTTTGCAAATAGAAATCCAATTTTTTTTGAAATCCAATTAAAAAAATAATTTTATTGGGGGCTCTTACAGCTATTATAACATTCAACAAATCATCTGTATCAAGCACATCTGCACAAATGCTGCCACATTGCTTTCCAAGCACTTTCCACTTGAGCCCTTGGTATAAGCTCCCCTTATAAGTTCCCCTCCCCCCCTTTTTTTCTGATGTCTCCCCCCACCTTTTTTTTTTTGTTATCACTGCCCTCAGGTGGTGGGAGTAGGAGGCCCAGCCTTTGCTCCTTGGAGCTGGAGTAGAACCTCCATCCCAGTGGGCCGCAGTCCTGCGCACAACCACTACACCACCGGGGCTCAGCCCTCCCCCCCTTTTTTAATGAATCATTTTATTGGGTATTTATACACCTCCCCTCATGATCCATACATACATCAATTGTATGCAGGTCTCATTTGCGTACTTTTTGCCATCATCACTCACAAAACTTCCTCCTTCCACCTAGATCCCCAATTCCAACTCCCCATATTTCCCTTCCCCCCGTGAACCTTTAATAATTTACAAATTGCTATTGCTTTTTCATATTGTACACTGTCCAATACGTCCCTTCACTCACTTCTCTGTTGGCCTTGCCCCAGAGAGGAGGTTATATGTAGATCCCTGAAATTGGTTTCCCCTTTCTACTCCACCATCCCTCCACCCTCCCAGTATCACCACTCCCATCACTAGTCCTGAGGGAACATCTATCTTAAATTTCCCATGTTTCCAACTCCAGTGTACATCCTCTGCTCTAGCTGGACTTGTCTGGTAGAACCGGGAGCATGATAGTGGGTAGGAGGAGAAACATTTGAGAACTAGAGGAAAGATGCATATTTTGTTGTTACTACACTGTATTTTAACTAGTTCATCTCTTCTCTGCAACCCCTCTGTCAGAGAATGTCGTTTCACCTATTGATGGGTTTTGGGTTGCCAATCTCTACTCCCCCATATTTATAATGATATAATTTTAGTTCTTTGATGCCTGACACCGGATCCCTTTAACATCTCGTGGTCACACAGGCTGGTATGCTTCCATGTGGGCTTTTTTTGCTTCTGGGCTGGATGGCCGCTTGTTTACTCAACAGAAATTCAATTTTTCCAGCATTGTTGAGGAGGTTGTCTCTTTCCCATATAATATTGTGTTTGGACCCCTTGTCAGAAATTACCTGTCTGGAAGCTGAGTCCTGGGGGTACAGTGGTTGTGTGAAGGGTTGGCAGTTCAAATTCAGCAGCAGATCTCCAGGATTAAGGCTGGACTTCCTACTCCCACCAGGGCAGTGATGCGAGAAAGAAAAAGAAAAAAAATTACCTGTCTAGGAGGAAGATAAAAGGACATAGAGGAAAGAGGTAGGAGATAAAAGATAATTTATAGAGGTATAAATATAGGAATACATATATAAATATATTAATATATAATGATAGAGATATAGGACTATATATATTTAGATGTTATGCATAGGGTACATTTATATTAAGTGTCAAGGTAGCAGACAGACATTGTGTCTTCACTTAAGTCCTCCCTCAATGCAAGAACACTTTATTCAAGTAATCCGGCATTCTGTGATGCTCACCTTCCTAACATAATCGCTGAAGTCAAAATGGGTACATAAGCAAATGTGGTGAAGAAAGCTGATGGTGCCCAGCTATTAGACAATACAGCGTCCAGAGTCGTAAATATTTGGAGTTAAATAAGCAGCCATTTATCAAGCAACAGAGCCCACATGAAAGAAGCACACCAGCCTATGTGGTCACGAGATGTCAGGAGCAGATAGCAGGCAAGTATCAGGTATCAGGAGCAGATATCAGACCAAAAAACAATCATTATCTATATGAACAAGGTGATCGGAGTGGAGACCCAAAGCCCATCTCCTCGCAGAAGGGCCACAAGGAAGGGATGAGCCAGCCAGGGTGTTGTATAGCACTAAAAGAAACACATTCTTTTAGTTCTTTAATGCCCTACCCACCACCCACCCACCTTTGCAAGCATGACCCCAGTTCTACCTTACCAAGGACTAGACCGGAGCATATATACCAGTACAGATAAGAGCTCTTGGCATAGGGAATCCAGGACAGATAATCCCCTCAGGAACAATAATGAGAATAGCAATACCATGAGGATAGTGGGGAGAAAGGGGGAACCAATTGATTGCAATGATCTGTGTGTAATATCCCCCTCCCCCCAGGGTCATGAGCAGCAGAAAGGTGGGTGAAGGAGACAGCCAGCTGAAGATGGTTTAAGATGGGAAAATAATAATTTATATTTTTATATCAAGAGTTCTCGAGGTTTAGAGGGTGGGAGAGGGAGGGGGAAAAAAGAGGAGCTCAAGTAGCAAGAAAATGTTTTGAAAATGGTTAAAAGTTAATGGAATTTTTCTGTGAACTTTTTGAAGCCCCTTTTTGTATATAAAGTTCCAATCTTGTAATGTTAAAGAATCTTTACCAATAATAATCAGTCACACTTTTTGAATTGTGTACCACCTTAGAAAAACTGGTTGAGATAGAATTTGTTTTATCATTTTCAGCACATGAAAAAGATTCTATGGTAAGTGTGTTCTTAACAGTTAGAGAACATAGTCTGCAAATGCGGAGCCTTTCAGTGAAAAAACTTTCTTTGTGTGTGTTCTTTTTCATGTAGGTCTTTCTTATATAAGAAAGGTAAGGGCTGCCCCTTTGTCTGGTTCATGTGTATCTCCCATAGAATCCAAGTTAACTCAGTGAATAGGTATAGGATTCATTTGAAAGATACTGTATACACTTGAGTATAAGCCTACCCGAATATCAGCTGAGGCACCTAATTTTACCATTAAGACTGCATGAAAAATATGGCTAAAAGCTTGGCTTATACATGAGTATATACCATGCTTGGTCATAATTCCCTTATATTTTCCGATGTGACCTACTAACTTCATTTATTTTGAAATATTTAGGTACATTTAATTTGTCCACCATGCTCTACCCCCTTAGGAAAAGCAATATATCAAACAGTGTACTTTCAGAAAATGCACTAATGATATATAGTAATTTGCTATTTGTTGCGTTCTTATTTTATGCTATTGTAATGGTTGTGGTGGTTCAGTTCTCATCTTCCTTGTAGGAGCCCCACATTTGATTTCTGGCCAGGGAACTGCAAGTGCAGTTATTACTCATTTATCAATGGAGGATATTGTGCTGTCATGCTGAGCAGGTTTCACTGGGGTTTCTCAACAAAGAAATTAGGAAGAAAGACCTGGTAATCTACTTATGCAATCAGCCAGTGAAAACTCTCTGCCTCACCCTGGCCTGATCCCATTTTGTATGGGGTTGCTGCCAGTTGGGTGGTGCTTAATTGTTGGAAGCCAGCAAGAAGAGTGATTTTCACACCTTGAATTAGAACTGTTATATCTGCAGTCAGCACTTTTTTTTTTTTCCGGAGGGGTGGTGAAAGAGAGGGAGGCCTGCACGGATATGGACTGACCCAGAGGCTTTATTCGTGGGCGGGGGCAGGGGACCCATTGTGAGGCCAGTGTGGGACCTGGCAGTGTTTTGTCCTGTCGGGAGTGGGGTTGCTATGGGACGGACCAGTTTGATGGCATCGAACCATGACAACGTGGGGTCCCTGTGAGGAGGAATTGTGAGTCACATGGCAGTGAATTGTTTGGACGCCATCCTGGTCTTCCTCCCACTTTTTTTTTTTTTTTAATTTAAGCACTTTTATGTTCTAGTGAAACAGTAGAAAAATATAAGAGAGCATTGTAGTGGTAAGGGTAAGTATTGTTCTGTGAAAACAATTATCCTACAAGATTTATTTGTATACATAGATGTACATATTTATTGCTTCATGATAGACTAATGTATTTTTACTGGCGTCATGGTCAAAAATGTTTGAATAACTGCTTTATTGTAATAATCTGTTATTTCATTTATATAGCATTATGCCAGTACATACAGGCTTCTAAAGCCAGAGGTGGTGCCAGCCCTTTCATTTCAAGTACGACTGAAGGTAAAAACAAAACAGTTGAGAACACCCAAAGCTTTCTGGTGGTTCTTACATGTCTCTTCAGTGGTATTTTGTATCTTTTGACTTCTAACTTTCTTGCATTCTTTTTGTCCAGTAGATTTTTCATATTTGCATCTCTCTAGGTGGTGGGTTCTTTGCCTATTTTCATTTTAATTTTCTTATCCCAGTATAGTCTTGTACATTTAGGAGGGAGAAAATGAATAGAAAAGCAAATTTTAGGTATTTTAAATAACTCTGAACTGAAAAAAATTACTTATTAGTTGATCTAAAAATACCCAGAATATGCAAAATCTGGAAGTATGAAATCTGCTTTCGTAATGTTTCTATATTTTTTAGCATAGAATGCTTATTTTATTCTGAATTTTTAAATAATTTGTTTCTGGATCACTAATTGACTCTAGGTATATTAAGTATGAGGGGAAATTAATATAGTCTTTTATTATTTCTTATGCTTTTTCTTCTCTCACCAAAGAAAATTAACCATTGGGTGTATAGTATTTATTTTGAAGTAAAGCAGAGACAACTCATGATGTTTAACATTAACCATGCTAAACTTTTTCAGCTTTTTTACTGACTCAATAACTTTAATGCCTTTCCTATTCTTAGATGGTTGGCATACTAACCCCTTTGCCTTCATTTCTGTACCTTACTGGATTACTCAAAGTCATACAGTCACAATCCTGAGATTTAAACAGTCTTTTTGAAGATATTGTTTATTCTTTATCTTGCAGGAGAAAATTTTGAGCAGACACCATTAAGACGAACATTTAAGTCTAAGGTCCTAGCCCGCTATCCTGAGAATGTAGAGTGGAATCCTTTTGACCAAGATGCAGTGGGAATGGTCAGTATTTGTTTGCATCAACTCTGATGTAATATAGAGAATCATCTATGATAGAACAGTCCAGACTATGGTGGCAGTAGCCTGTCAATATCAATAGCCTTTGAAGGAGCAGGAGTTATAACACTTATTCATGATTTTGCATTTTGATCAATATGTCACATATTCAGACTATATTAAATACACTAAAAGACAGTGGTTTTCTGTTGGTCACATACATGGTATCAAGTCATTAAACTACTTTTTTTATAATCTTGGTGACTTGTAGCATTATGTTGCACAATGAGGTTTTAAGCAATTTTCTCATATATATGAGTAAGTGGTAGAATTTAGTATTGTTGCTTACTGATATTTTAAATAGGGCAGTAGTTTAATTCATGTAGAGGACTACAAAAATGAATACGCTAACCCTTTTGAGAGTGTTCACCTTGTGCTCTGAGAAATCAAAGTCAGTCTTCCTGAGTCGGCTCCAACTCAGGGACCCTACTGGACAGGGTAGAATGGTCGCCCAGTGTGTAACCCACTATGCCACCAGGGCGCCTTTTGACCTTGTGCTAGGTGGTTTACGTATTAGTGTGCTTAATTATCACAGCTTCCAGTGAGGTGTAGGTATTATTAAATAGCTACTAATGTGAGCATGTAGCAACTTTATTAGATGGGGACACTAAGATCCAAAGAAGTTAAATGATATGTTCAAGGACAGATGGCTAATATATAATTTTTTTTTGGGGGGTGCATCACTGCTCTCTGGTGGTGGGAGTAGGAGACCCAGCCCCACTGCCGGAATTGAACCTCCGTCCCAGTGGGCCGCAGTCCCGCGCACAACCACCATGCCACTGGGGCTCAGCCTGCTAATACATAATTGAGCTGGAGTTTGAACCCCAGTCAGTCTCTAGAGCCAGATCTTTGTATTGCCTTTATACCATTTTAAATGTCATTTTGTACGTTTTGGAGTATTTAAACCAGTATGTTCTTGTTTTATGTCTGTAATAACCCTGTGAAGTTGGCAGAGTAAACCATATCATCCCCATTTCACAGGTAAGGGAACTAAAGCTTGGAAAGGACCAAGTTTATGACCCTTAATCCAGTGCTTATTTCATTTTAACGTGCTATATTTGAGTACTTGCTTTTCTCTCCATTCTTTGGGTGGAGCCAAGTTTAAGGCTAATGGATGCAACATTATTTGTCCTTGTATTTGTTAGCTTGGACTTTAAGTCCTTCATTTATATAGTCAGGTTTGTGCAAAACTGGAAAATTGAGGACTGATGGACTCAGGTTAATTTGATTAATATTCCAAGTTTTTTTAAAAATATAACTCATCTGAATTAAAGTGAAAAAAGTACACTTCTACCCTAATGATGTAATTTTCCCAGCCTTTCTGTTATGAATTGAGAAAGTTTTATTGATGACTGATTTTTATGAGCCAGTAAGGTCTAAATCTGTTAACAAGTTTTTTTTAGATACAGAGTTATATGTCTGGCCTTTTAGACATCTTTCTTTTTCTTTCTTTTTTTTTGGTGGGCATCACTGCCTCTGGTGGTCGTGGGTGCTACCCAGCCGCCGCTGGATTTGAACCGCCAAGCCCGTGGGCTGCAGTTCCACACTCAACCACTTACGCCACCGGGACTCAGCCCTTTAGACATCTTTCTAGCAGCATCTCAAATATGTAATGTACCATATATGCACAAGTATAAGCTGACCAGAATATCAGTCGAGGCACCTAATTTTACCACAAAAACTGCATTAAAAATGTGCTGAAAACTCGGCTATATATGAGTATGCACAATATTCTTTAGCATGTTGTCATGCAGAGCCATCTTCCATTTCCTAATTTCTCTAGACTTTTACTTCCGTGTCTTCGCATACTCTTTTCTGTCCCTGAAATGCCTTCTTCATTTTGTTTACCTGATAAATTCTGTCATTGTGAAGCTTTTTCTGATGTGCTTATGCTGAGTTAGCTGTTTTTGTCCCTGACACTTTGCATATACTTCTGTATAGCTCTGATGGCTATATTGCAACAAAAAATTGTCATTTCCACTGGCTGCACACATCAAGCCTCCTTGGTAGTGTACGCTGCCTCTTGGCCTGTAAAGGCTGCCCTAAGGGATCTTGGAGACAAACAACCCTTGGCTGCTCTTTGATGGCTCAGGCCTGGCTAATTTCTGCTCTCCCTAAACTAGGCTCCAAGCTGGAATGCAAGGTGCTTTTGGGAAACCTCAAGGTATGGTGGCCAGGTTATCATGTTCATCTGCACCAAGCTTCAAAACAGGCAGCATTGATTGAGGGCTTATGCAGGGCCAAGTTCAAGTTTAGAAGATCCACACCTCCAAGAAGTGGGGCTTCACCAAATTCAATGCTGATGAGTTTGAGGACATTATGGTTGAGAAGCGCCTCATCCCAGACAATTGTGGAGTCAAATACATCCCTCACCATGGCCCCTTGGACAAGTGGTGGTCCTGCATTCATGATGGCCTGGTAGCCCTGCGCTGCCTCACTTGTACCCACCAAATAAAATTGAGCTTCCTGATTTAAAAAAAAATTGTCATTTCAATCATTTTTATGTATATATTTAAGTGACATTAGTTATATTCACCATGTTAAAAAACAGTCACCACTATTCATTTCCAAAATTATCCATTGCCCTTAACAGAAGCTCTAACTGTATAATTTGGTATTCCAAATACCCAGCACAGTAAGTACTCTATGAATGAATAGTGATGGTGATATTTTGAAGAGGCTTATTTCACTGCTTATTTTCTTGTTTTCTTTACAGCTATGCATGCCCAAAGGACTGGCATTCAAGACCCAGGCTGATCCCAGGGAGCCCCAGTTCCATGCTTTTATTATCACAAGGGAGGATGGCTCTCGGACATTTGGGTTTGCTCTCACATTTTATGAAGAAGTGACTAGTAAGCAGATCTGTAGTGCCATGCAGACCCTTTACCACATGCACAATGCCGAGTATGACGTTCTACATCTTCCTGTCGACGGCCGAGACCAGAGTGGCATGGAGGATGGTGAAGGCACTCCTGGGACCAAGCTGCAGCGCTTCAACTCTTATGACATTAGCCGGGACACACTCTACGTCTCTAAGTGCATCTGCCTTATCACGCCCATGTCTTTCATGAAGGCATGTCGAAATGTGTTGGAACAGCTCCACCAGGCAGTCACTTCACCTCAGCCCCCTCCACTGCCCCTTGAGAGCTACATATACAACATACTCTATGAGGTGCCACTCCCACCTCCTGGCCGGTCCTTGAAGTTTTCCGGGGTCTATGGACCAATAATTTGCCAGAGACCAAGTACCAATGAGCTTCCCTTGTTCGACTTTCCTGTCAGAGAGGTCTTTGAACTGCTTGGGGTGGAGAATGTTTTTCAACTTTTTACTTGTGCCCTTCTAGAGTTTCAAATCCTGCTCTACTCACAGCGTAAGTATTGTTTACTGTAGTGCTCTCTGCCAGCAGAGTCCCCTCCTCCCCTTTCTTTTCATATTCAGATTTAGTGAGGGCTGACTAAGAAGTTCACAGAGTGACATTTTGAGAAAACCTGAGATATTTTGCTAGTAGGTGGTGGATAACAAACTGATGAACTTGGGAGGCTAGCGTTTCTAACTGGCCACCATCATGACTTTTTGCTGGGCACTCCAGTCTGAGGGAAGATTTTTATTGCTCCTTTTAGTTCATGCTGAGCAGGGGCAAGTGGTGATGTTTCAGAAAGTTGACTTTCTATCAGTGTTGTTCTGTTGTATTGCAGTTATTTTGGCCTCTCAGCAAAATTGAGGTTTCAAAAATAATGTTTCTTTCTTATATATGGGAAAACATGAAGATGTGTTGCTTCTTTCTGTTTTTGTTTTTGCTTTTTTGGTTGATATTTTCACTGAATTGCTGTTAAAAATGAGAGGATAACTGAGTGAGAAGATGATTTAGATAAGACAGAGAGCAGAAGGAAATAATTGACTTAAAAAGTAGAAAATTCAAAAATGACTACCCTAGACAAGTAACAAAATTTATTCACTTACAAAGTATCTTTTGAGCATCTACAATGTGCCAGGATTGTTCCAAGTGCTGGAGGATACAGTGGTGGACAAAGGAAATACAAATCCATGTGCTAGTGCAACTTAGATATTGATTGGGGAAGAAAACGTATAACAAATAGTACATAAGTGGTAAAAGACCTATGGAGGGCAGTGATGTTTCCCCCTCCCCCCAAAAAAAAAACCTCTGGAGAAAAAGAAAACGGGGAAAGGGGCAGTGATGCGAAATCCAGTTCAATAGTATGTACTGCTTTCAGTTAGCAGTTGTTCAGCTTTTTATTTTTATTTTATGACATTAACATTTTTGGAGAATACAAGCAAGTTGTTTTATAGATTGGCTTGCACTTTGGATTTGCCTTTTGTTTCTGTATGATTGGATTCAGGTTATAAAAGTTTGACTGGGATATTAGTAACTAATGTGCTTTTCTCAGCACATTATATCAAGAAGCATATAATGTTAATTCCCCCCGCCCCCCTGCCCCTATAATGTTAATTATTTTTGGGGGGGCATCACTGCCCTCTGGTGGTGGGAGTAGGAGGCCCAGCCCCTGCTCCATGGAGCTGGAATTGAGCCTCCATCCCAGTGGGCCGCAGTCCCGTGCACAACCACTACGCCACCGGGGCTCAGCCCTATAATGTTAATTTTTATCATTTTAGGATGCCCTTGTCTGCTTGTTCCTTTTTTGGTAATGTTAATTTAGTCACCTGGTTAAGATGGTATCTGCTGCGTTTCTTCACTGCAACACTATAATTTTCCCTTCATTATAGTTAGTCATTTGTGGGGAGATACTTTATTTTTATTTATTTATTTTTTGGGGGGCATCACTGCTCTCCGGTGGTGGGAGTAGGAGGCCCAGCCCCACTGCTGGAATTGAACCTCCGTCCCAGTGGACCGCAGTCCCGCGCACAACCACTATGCCACCGGGGCTTAGCCGGGGAGATACTTTAAAATTCTGTAAATTTCCTTCTTCCCTTGGAAATTTTTACTTAGTAGTTTTGACATCCCTGGATGGTTTTAGTCTGAATCAATTATTGTTAGATGATTGCAAAATGGAGTTATATATATATATATATATATATATATATATATTAAATGGAGACATTTTTAACAATAATATTCCATCTTTATTATTTGGCATTCTATAAAAGAAGAACTTTCCAGTCTCCCTTGTTTATTTGATACTTAATGGACTCATAAATTTTTATTTTGTTCATTGAGTTATTATCATCCACTACCATATTTATTTTGATGCCCCAGCTGTTCCAAATTTGGCCTGTGGGCATTGGAACATGGTGAGCTGAGGAATGGTGTTTAGTTTTCTTGAGGGCAGTGATTTTTGCACTTTGTTCAATGATGTGTTCTGAGTATCAGAGAAGTACTGGTATATAATGGATGCTCAGTGATTGTTTGCTAATGAGTGGGTAGCTTATGCTTTTAAATAGGATTACTCTAGCCACTGTGTTCTGAATAAATTCCAAATGAGGAAAGGGGAAAGTGGAGTTCAGTTAGGAAGCCATTTAATCATCTTAGTGAGACATGATATTGGCTAGGACTAAGGAGTAAAACAGTAAGGTCATATGAAGTGAGTATAGTTTGAAAGTAAAGTAATAAAGGATATATTGACTTTAAGAATACAAATCCATTTAAAGTAGGCACTTTTATTTGCTCTTTTGAGGATGCTGTTACTATTCTAATTTTTGAGAGGGACACATTTATTTTTTTTAATGTGAAATCTCTTATTTTTAAGCATTGGCCACAATATTCTTGTTAAGCATTGTGTAGGCCAAACAAAGAACATCAAGCTGTGTGTTAGCCAAGGTTGACTAGAGAAACAAATCTAGTGAGATTTTGTGTAGTAGAGAACTTTTTTTTTTTGAGGGGGGCATCACTGCCTCTGGTGGTCGTGGGCACTACCCAGTGCTGCTCCTGAGAGCTGCTGCTGGATTTTAACCGCCAAACCCTTGGGCTGCATTCCCCCACTCAACCACTTATGCCACCGGGGCTCAGCCCCAAGAACTTTATATCAAAGAAAAATTGTATATTGAGAAAAATCCTAGCCCAGTCCAGATCAAGTCCATTAAGTCTGATGTTACCCATATGCCCTATGCTAGTCCATAAATTTTTCTTCAGACTCATTGCACATGCAATGATGTCGAATGCAGGAAGACCACAGGCCAGTGGGTAGAAAGTATTGTGGATCCAGTGGTGGTGAAAGGAACTTGGTGGTGGCGTGGGTCTCCATGTGACTTCGCCAGCTCCAGGGCTCTGGCTGCCATCAGCATAACTCCTTGTGTTTTGTCATTAGTAATGTCTCGCAGCAAGTGTGTGTCCCACCTCCTGCAAGCTATTTATCTCTGTAGTGGCTCCAAATGAGATCATCAGGTGTGACCTGATGGACAGGCTAAACTCTACCCATATACTAAATAGTCTCAAGTTGACATCAGATTATGTAACTACCACAGACTGCAGTTCTCAGTGTTTTACTTTTGAAGTTTTTGTTTAAAATGTGAAATTACAGATTCCTGTTTCTGGGTGAGGTGTAGATGTTGCATTCCTCGTAATTGTCTTTTTTTGGGGGGGGGGGGGGGGGGGGGCGGGCATCACTGCTCTCCGGTGGTGGGAGTAGGAGGCCCAGCTCCATTGATGGAATTGAACCTCCGTCCCAGTGGACTGCAGCGCACAACCACTACGCCACCGGGGCTCAGCCCCCTCGTAATCGTCTTAAGGCTGGAGTTTGATAAAAATACTTTGAGACTGGGGCTGAGCCCTGGTGGCGTAGTGGTTGTGCGTGGGACTGCGGCCCACTGGGACGAAGGTTCAATTCCAGCAGTGGGGCTGGGCCTCCTACTCCCACACTGGGTTGAATAGTGTAAAGGTAATCTGGTTTAGATGAGAAGCTGGCATTTAGTTGCCTGTTATAGAGTAGGAATTGGTATGGAGGCCAGAAAGATTAACAACCAGAAACAGGACGTGACATTTGTAATCAGAATATGGGTTCTTGAAATTTCCAGAGCAATGAAGGCAATTGAAAAGGCTTGTGTGTATAATCAAATTGAACACAGGACCTAAAGTATTGCTTAGCACAGAGAAGAAAAACTTGTTTAAAACTTTCTCTTTGGACATTACTGAGGACAGGTGAGGCTAAAATGGAGTGAATTGCCTTGTATTGTATGTAGATTATGGTCTTTAATACTGATACTGTGCCTTAGACCTTTCAGGTTGGTTTTCTTAAAATTATCTGTCTTTATGATTCAAAGGAATTATCCTGGATGAAAATCTGGCACTTCAAAAACATGACTTCACTATTCATAGTTGATGTTGCCTGCTTTACATTCTGTCTTTTGGACAGAACATCAAAGAGGTGTTACTTAGGGCAAAGGAATTAAGGCTAACTTGTAAGAGTCTGAAAATATTTTTGTTTGGGTAATTGAACAAGCAGTTTTGAACAGTACTTTCTTTATGTACAGCTTGTTCTGTTTCTGCAAAAAATGGCACAGGAAGTGACCACCTCTAACTTCCCTATTACCACAAGGCAAGGGTTACACATGCCACCACCCTCCATCTTTCTTCACCCTATTTTGATGTCAGCTGTTCCTTTCTTGGTAGCTTGCTTCTGTGCTGTGTTCAGTAATTTGTTGTAACACAGAATTCATAGACAATAGGGGTATTAGCAGGTTGCCTACCACAGTGAGAATCAGAAAACAGTAAGGATATAGTTCTTGGTCCCCAGTAATCTCTTAGTCACCAGTCAAATCTTGAATATATTCCAATTCTGAAGGACCTGGAACTTTTTTCTTTTCCAACTGAAACCAGCTCATGCTTATAGTCAGGGGAGTGGCAATTAAGACTTACCAATCTTCTCTATTAGGGTGATACATGCCCTATTTGCATAGCTCCACCGAAATCATTTGGTTGGGGTTATGGGCAGGCATGGAGCAGCCCTGGTGATGTGCTTACGTTCTGTCTGGGCTGCTAACCTCAAGGTCAGCAGTTGGAAACTACCAGCTGCTCCCCCAGAGAGACGCCCACACATACACCCTCCAGGGGGAAGAACAGTGGAAACCAGGGAGAAGGGAGACAGTGATCTGGGTGAGATATGAAAATAATAATAGTTTATAATCTATCAAGGGGGCATGATGGTTGGGAGGTGAGAATGGGGGGGGGGGAAAGAGGAGCTGATACCAAGGGCTCAATAGAAAGCAATTATCTGGAAAAGAATGATGGCAACATAAGTACAAATATGCCTACAACAATTGATGTGTGGATTGTAATAAGACTTGTAAGAGGCCTCAATAAAATGAACCAAAAATCACGGTTCAATGAGTAGGGACTTTACAGAGAGGATGAGGAAAACCAGCTACTAATCCCTGTGAGTTTGTAAAGTAGAGGATGGTATGAAATATTTTTTTTTCTGAAAACCACAGGTGGTGCAACTATGAGCACTTAACTGCTAATCGAAAGGGTGATGATTCGAATCTACTCAGTGATTTTGCAGGAGAAAGACCTGGCAGTCTAATTACAGTCTAGAAAACCCGTGGGGCAGTTCTGCTGTGGGGTCTCCCTGGGTTGAAATCGACTGCATGTTAGCAGTTAGCTAACATCTTGCATTTTTCATTTGATAAAGTATCCTAGAAATATCAAGATATAGATATAGAGATGGTGTTTCCTTTTTTGGGGGGTGGGGGTGGGGGTTGGGCATCACTGCCCTGGTGGGAGTAGGAACCCAGCCTGGAGAGCTCCTAGAAAGCTGCTGCTGGATTTGAACCGCTAACCCTCTGGGCCGCAGGCCTACACACAACCACTATGCCACCGGGGCTCAGCCAAGATGGTGTTTCCTAAGGTCAAAAAGTAGTACTATGAAAAATACGTGTGTTATTTTTCACAGAAATGTGAGCATGCCAGCGATGTTTATAAGTTCAGTTTCTGATATACACAAGCTGTCCTGTAGTTTATAGTGGCAGAAGTGTGTGTATGAGTAGTGGTGGTAAAATGAGGGATTTGCCCTGGACAGAAGTCCTCTGGCACCAGATGAAGCTCAGAATGACTCTCCAAAGTACCACTCATATGAACGGCACCTTGCTTGATGCAGCTGAGCACCGGTCGGGGAGGGGAGTGGGGGAGGTATTTCTCCTAAGGGTCACCTCTATTCATACTGATCATCTTGAAATTGGGAGGGCAGGGCACAATTCAGAGGAAGACTCTGGACACTGGTTACCTTTGCATTTAGGAGACCACTTATTTGTAGAGTGATCAGAAAATCTAATCTGTTCAGAGTGATCTTTCTTTCTGTACAAACAAAAAATGTACTGATCATACCTCCTTCCAGCATGTTATGCCTTCTCTTGTTTTGTTAAAAGTAACTGCTCATTACAACATTATGGGTACTCTGAAGTGCCTACAGTTGATTTTGATTGGTGAAACTATGTTGATACAGATGAACTTCCTATTTACTGAATTTACCTTCTTGAAATGATGAGCACAGAGACAGGCATAGATTAGCAGAGATAGTCTTGATTTTGTTGCCTGGACTTTTGTAGAGGAATTTTTTTGCTGTTGTTTACACTTGAGGGTCAGCATCCCTGTGTGGGTACTATAGATTGTTGGATCTGTGAGATATTGTTTTTTATGTTTTCCTTTCAGGTGAGATGTTATTTAAAAAGACAAAGACAAACTCCCAAACTATGAAAATAGGAAAGGTATAAGAGAAAATCCCACAACTCACAACCACTAAATTCCAAATTTGCAACCTTTGAAACCAAGCCATATAATGGGAAAGCACTTTTGAAAGTAGGTTCTATCTCGGTCCCCAGTTTTGTTTCTAAGAATTACACAAGTTTGTCTCAAGGAATTCTTCAGAGATTTCAGTTCTTGGCAAATAAAGGTATTCAGTAGCAGAGATTTCTATTCTACATTAGATTCAGCCTGAGAATAGGGGATATATTAGAATTTGATTCCTGGTGTCCTTTCCTTTAGCATGATCCATTTTATGATTGTAGAGTAGGTGATCCTAGAGAGGCTGCATGTATATTCCACTTCCCAGAAAGTTTCCAAGATAAAAGCATTTTTTTGGGGGGGGGGGTTGAGTTAAGGGTGTCTGTCGGCAACCTGTGAGGTGTTATTGCCCCTCAGCAGGAATGCTAACCACCTCCTTTACTGACTTTGGGTAAGGAAAGGAGGAAGTCTTTTGCTGTTCTGATGATTGAAAGAAATCTCTAGTACCTCCTGTTTTTATACTTTAAAAATCCAGAAATGGATTGTGTGTGTGTATACACAGAGAGGAGAGGGATTATTATTATTATTTTGGAGATGGATTATTTATCTAAAATATATGCTTATGTATGTTCAGTCAGGACATGTTACAAAGTTCCTTCAAGGCTGCTAATAAATGCCCAAAGGGGGCTGAGCACTAGTGGTGTAAGTGGTTCAGTGCGGCCTGCGGGCTTGGCGGTTCAAATTCAGCTGCGGTTCTCAGGAGCAGTGCTGGGTAGCTCCCACGACCATCAGAGGGCAGTGATGCTCCCCCAAAACAAAACAAAACAAAAAAATAAATTCCCAAAGGATATGCATGCCACTCCATTGTAAACTGTAGCCTGAAGGCATTCCACTCAAGCTCCCCCAGCTAAAGAGCCTAAAGGCACCCCAATCCACAAGGCAGCTTCCTGCCCCCAAAGTACTCAGCCTTACATGCTACTTGGGCTGGGAAGTCCACACTCTGTAGCATGCACTGACTACTGGTTCTGCTGCTGCTGCTGCCCTGATGTCATAGTTGTCTTTTGAATCCAGGAGGTTCACTACATAGAGATCTTAGGGTTCAGAGAATGCATTATCTTGACTCTTGCTGGTGGTGAAATCCCTGTTCCTGCTTCTCAAAGGGCTTCTTTTATACCCAGCAGGATGGCATTCACACAATTACTCACTTGTAAATACTATCAGTGTGTACTGGAGCCACTTTCTTACCCTGACCCGCAAAAGAAAAGGTTCTTTGGTTCTAGTTACAGAGATTTAAACTAGAAGAACCAGATTAAATAATTCACTGCTCCTGCAGGTTTTAACTTTATCCTTTGCTTCTCCTCCAAAAGCCAAAAATGATGTCACCATTTATGAATATTAATTTTAAAATTTCCATTTAACCAGTCCATTTTACTGGCCTTGCCAATATATTTATTAGCCATTGTTTAAAAAGAAAATTGTATTTATTTTTTTTGTGGGGGGGCATCACTATCTCTGGTGGTTGTGGGAGCTACCCAGTGCTGTTCCTGAGAGCCGCCACTGGATTTGAACTGCCAAGCCCATGGGCCGCAGTCCTGCACTCAACCACTTACGCCACCGGGGCTCAGTCCTGAAAATTGTTTTTTTTGGCATCACTGCCCTCAGGTGGTGGGAGTAGGAGGCCCAGCCTTTGCCAGAAAATTATATTTCAAAGAAAAATTGAACTTGGTCACAAATCCATCCTTTCAGAACAAGAATTTTGAGTCACTGAAGCCAGTTCTCTGAACTTTCCAAGTTCTAGGGAAAGTTTTTTTTTTTTTGGGCATCACTGCTCTCCGGTGGTGGGAGTAGGAGGCCCAGCCCCACTGCTGGAATTGAACCTCCGTCCCAGTGGGCCGCAGTCCCGCGCACAACCACTGCGCCACCGGGGCTCAGCCCTATAGGGAAAGTTTTTACCAAGGTGTTGAAATATTAGCTTTTGTGCTGTTCCCATTCAGGAATGGTCGCCATGTGGAGTGGACTTGGAGAGTATGGTAATCTGCTTCTGCCTATTCAGTGGCCCTTGGTACTTGCTCCTGAAGACAGAGCTCAATTGGCTCTCTTCAGAGTACTCTGCAGACATTTCTGAGTGTATAGTGTAGCTGTTTTGAATTTTAACTTCACTTTCTTCACCCTCTTTTTACTTCAGAGACTTTAATGTCTGGAACAAAGTGCTCTTGATGACTTTTATTATATTTCTGTATGAAATTTCACTACTAGGAGGATCTTGTGCTGTGGTGAATGTATGTATCAATCTGTGTGTTCTCTGTCTCTGGGTTGCTTGTCTGTTATACTACAACATACCCTGTTGAAGTTTATCTCTAATTCTCCATAAATGCAAAATTGTATTGAAGGTTTTAGCTTACTCTTGGGGGAGTCATTGTCTTGGTTTTGACTGTCTGGTTTGTGTGTGTTTTTTGACCTAGATTACCAGAGACTGATGACTGTGGCCGAGACAATTACAGCTCTCATGTTCCCTTTCCAGTGGCAGCATGTCTATGTCCCTATTCTTCCGGCTTCTCTCATGCATTTCTTAGACGCTCCTGTGCCGTACTTGATGGGCTTGCATTCCAATGGCCTGGATGACCGTTCAAAGCTGGAATTGCCACAAGAGGTGAGAGAAACCATGGTGCTTAAATGCTGGTCCCCCTGGACTTGTTCCATGGGGGAAGAGAAGAACTTTGTGATAAACCCTGGTGTCAATGAATTTAGTTTAAGGACTATAACTTTTCAGGGGGAAAAAAAATACACATAATGAACATTTGTTTAGCTCAGCTTATATTGTTCTGGGTATACTTGTTAAGTTGTTATCTTCATAACTTTAGCGTGTTGTGTGCTGTCAAGTCAATTCTGATTTATATTGTTCCTATAGCACCAAATAGAACTATTTCATGGAATTGCATAGGTGATTAATACCCCATAGAAGCTTTTTTTCTCCCTCAGAGTTGGTGTTAGGTTCAAGTCATTTACCTCCAGGTTATAGCCAAGCGCTTAACTGCTGTATCACCAGAACTCTTAAAACTCCATATACATATGAACATATTTGTATTCTGTTTTGTGCTATTTTTACATTTTCATACACTATATTTTAGACATGAAAAAAATTTATTAAGTAAACCTGGAAACATATTAAAGTAAATATATCTGCATTCTAAACACCCTTCTTCAGTAGTTATGTATGCTTAGTTGCAATTCACATATATTCTCTCTGCCCTCTATTTTGTTACTCTCATATTTTCTAACTGCTTTGGGAGTCAGTCATGTATTAATAAAGAATTGATTTTCTCCTACAGCATAGTTGATCTGTAAAAGTGAAGGCCTTCATAGTGATTTTTTTTGGTTTTTGATTTTGGGGGCATCTCTGCCCTCTGGTGGTGGGAGTAGGAGACCCAACCTTGCTGCTGGATTTGAACCTCCAACACAGTGGGCCTCAGTCCTGCGCAAAACCACTACGCCACCGGGGCTCAGCCCATAGTGATTCTTACAGTACTGAGTCGGCTTTGAAAATTTTGATGGGGCTGAGCCCCAGTGGCTTAGTGTTTGTGTGCAGGACTGCGGCCCACTGGGTTGGAGGTTCAAATCCAGCAGCAGCTCTCCAGGAGCAAGGCTGGGCCTCCCACTCCCACCACCAGAGGGCAGTGATGCCCCCCCTCAAAAAAGAAAATTTTTATGGTTCAAGATAAAGAGGGGCTTGAAAGCAATCTATTTTCTCTCTTTTTTTTGGGGGGGGGGGGCATCACTGCTCTCCGGTGGTGGGAGTAGGAGGCCCAACCCCACTGCTGGAATGGAACCTCCGTCCCAGTGGGCCACAGTCCCGCGCACAACCACTACGCCACCGGAGCTCAGCCCTATTTTCTCTCTTGATATTAGGATGGCATGCTTCTTAACCCTGTTGTTTCAAATACCAAAAAAAATTGGCTAAAAATATGTATTTCTTTCCTAATATTTTTGCTTCCTACTTCATTCCAAATATATATAAATCATAATTAGAAATGATTGTTTTATTTTTAATTTCCTTAGAGTTACTGATATAACCTTTCTGTCTTTTATGTTAGGTGAGGGTAAGTCAAAAAGTATTGTTGCAAATTTGTTGAAGCCTTTATTAAATAAAAATTTCAAAACATGAAGCTATTGTTTGTCAGTATATCCTCTACTTAGGTTTACACACCTTTGAAGGCAGTGTTTTCATCTCTCTCACTCTTCTGCAAAGAATCCTGCGCTCTTTAGATTTACACTACATCTAAAATTGTGACTCTTTAAAATGTTCTATGAGTTTTTAGAGCCAAAAAGAAGCCTGAGGGATAATATCAGGGCTGTAGGGTAGATAGCATAAGTTTTCCCAATAAAATTCTCATTGTATAGCCTTTGCTACCCTCAAAAAATAAGCAGTTGCGTAGTTGTGATGGAATGAAGTTATTTGACACAACTTTTCTGGTCCATACCTCATTAATGCAGCACTTCATTTTCTTGACATGTTTTCCTAATAAAGCCTTTATGTTTAGCCTGTGTCCTTTCAGGAAACCTATTAAGATGACCTCTTCGGAGTCCCCCAAAACAGTCGCCTTCACTTTCTGAGATCTCTGCCTTGAATTTAACTGCCCCATGCAGATTTCTTTGGATGCCACTGTTTTAATTGATCTTTTTTTGCACGCATCCTAATGAGACTAAGATAAGAATATTGCTGAGAGAGCTTGTCTGCAGCCATCTGCTTATTGCAGAGATATAATTAAGCATACTTTGAAATAGACGAGAGCCTGTATGAACTGGAACCCTAGTAGCAATCTTTTTTTTAACATTTGTATTATGACTGGTATAAAGCTAGTCATAGTAGCTTTTTTTTTTTTTGGGTTGGGGGGGAGCATCACTGTCCTCTGGTGGTGGGAGTAGGAGGCCCAGCCTTTGCTCCTGTAGAGCTGGAATTGAACCTCCATTCTAGTGGGCTGCAGTCCCGCGCACAACCACTATGCCACCGGGGCTCAGCCCTATAATAGGTTTTTCTGCTTTGAGTTTCTTAGTTATTGAAAGAAGACTTTGGAGTATACATATGTCAGCATGGCTCTGTGTTCTTCCACTATATGTTTGGGATGGAGGAGATTTTTGTATATTACAGAGGAAGAAACTCCAAAAAAAAGGAATAAAATTGGATCTGGGCAGTGCTCATGTCCTCAGCATCTTTGGTGATCACTCCTGATTATTAGACCATACACAGGGTATTTAAATTATAGTGAAGTGTGTATCTTGGCTTTTTTTCTCTTTCCTTTTTTTTTTTTCATGTTTAAAAAAGGTCTTGTAGTAAAATTCAAGAAACCAAACTCACTTTCATAGGTCGAATACTGGACCTCAATGACCCTAGAGAACAGAATAGAATCATCCCTTTGGAGTTCCAAGATAGTATATGTGAAATGACTTTTTCATTTTTAACTAGATAATTTAATATTGTTAATTATATTCAACATGTTATATAATTTTTACCACTAATTCTTTAATTTTTAAAATAATTTTATTTAAAAAATTTTATTTTCTTTTATTGGAGGCTTTTTCATCTCTTATCACAACCCATGCATTTATCCAGTATGTCAAGCACATTTGCATATAAGTCACCATCATCATTTTCAAACAATTTCTTCTCACTTGAGCCCCAAATATCAGCTCCCTATTTCTTACCCCCCCTCCCCTGCCCACCCACCCTCATGAGCCCTTGATAAGTTATAGATTATTATTTGTATATTTTACATCATCCTCGGTTGCCCCTCACCCACTTTTGTGGCACTTGTTCCCCTTAGAGGGGGTTATAGTTTGATCCTTGTGATCGATTTCCCCCTCCCCACCCCTCCCTCTAATCCTCCTGCTATCTCTGCTTTAACTGTTGGCCCTGAGGGTTTTATCTATCCTCCATTCCTTGTGTTTCTGGCTCTTCTCAGTAGCAGTGTGCATGTTCTGGACTAACTCGATTTGTAAGGTAGAATTGGGGTCATGATATTGGGAGGAAGGAAGCACCAAAGAAGTAGAGGAAAGTTGGTGTGTTTCATTGGTGCTATACTCCACCCTGACTGGCTCATCTCTTCCCTGTGACCCCTCTATGAGAGGATGTCCAGTTGTCTACAGATGGGCATTGGGTCTCCACTCCATGTCCCTCCCCCCACACCCCTCCTCCCCCAATTCACATGGCTATGATTTTGTTTTGGACCTTAGATGCCTGATACCTTATCCCATTGACACCTCGTGGTGATCTTCTTCCACGTGGACTTTGTTGCTTCTCAGCTAGATGACCACTTGTTTATCTTCAAGCCTTTAAGACCCCAGATGCTCTATCTTTTGATAGCCAGGCACGATCTGTTTTCTTTACCACCACATTTGCTTATGCACACATTTGTCTTCAGTGATCCTGTTGGGAAGGTGAGAATGATAGAATGCCAGATTGTTAGAACAAAGTGTTCTTGTGTTGAGAATACTTGAGTCGAGACCCAATGTCCACCTGTAACCTTAATTCTTTTTTTTTTTTTGCATCACTGCCCTCAAGTGGTGGGAGTAGGAGGCCCAGCCTTTGCTCCATGGAGCTGGAATCGAACCTCCGTCCCAGTGGGCCGCAGTCCCGCGCACAACCACTACGCCACCGGGGCTCAGCCCTGTAGCCTTAATTCTTAACATACAGATATGAGTATGTAGTTCTAGACCCCTCTCATTATACATGTATACATGCCTGTATTTAGATCTCTATAAATCTCCCTTGCCGCCTTGTGGTTCTTTCCTCTATTTCCTTTTACCATCCTCTTTTCACACCATCATGTGCTGCTTTCATTCTGGTTAAGTAATTCCTTGCTGCTACATTGCCCTTGGTTAACACTAGGCATCCTATGCCCTTGTTTCCATTGATTTTAGTTAACTTGTTCCCTTGACCCTCGGCTGGTTTCCCACCAACGCCCCCTTCCTTTCTCCAACCTCCTCTTCTCCTGTATCTCCCAAAACCATTGGTCCTGTTCTTTCCTTTTTTTTAATTTTACACCCCGCCTCCCCTCCTCTCCTGTTCTTTACCCAGCCTACCTTATCGAGATAGACTTGCAGATACATTAATAAGCACAAAAACCAGGCAAAGACAAATGTAACAACAAAGGAAGTCCAAATCAACAAAACAATAATAACAACAAAACCAAAAAGAAATCAGCAATAACAAAAAGAAAGCCCCTGACTGACAAAAATGGAAAAGTCTACAAATAGTTTAAGGTCTGTTTGTTGGCCTTTGTGAGTGTTTTCCAGGTGAGTCTGATGGGGTGCCACACTCTGTAAAGTCTATTTTTGGTATTCCTTGGAGATTTCAATCCTTTGCTCCCCTTGCTGTTCTGTTGTAGACCCTTAGTCGTACTCCCCAGTGTGATGGGGTCAGATTGTGCATTATTCCTGCACTGTGTCTCCAGTAGTGTCCCATGCAGCACTATGGATTAGTGAGGGAAGTCATGTCTCGTGGTGGAACTGGCCCTATAGACCTCTCTGTGCAGTGTCTGCTCTGAGCAGGAATATTGTCCTGGGGCTTGGTGAGCCAGAATGTCCTCTCCTCCCTCTCCATTCCTTCACGATTTATTTTCAGATGTTGTTACAGGGACTCAGTTCACCTTAAACCAGGGTTGCTCACACTTTTTCAGCATGTGAGCTACTTATAAAATGATCAAGTCAAAATGATCTACCAACTACAAATATGCAAAACATTTATTTATTACATTTATCTATAAATGCATTATTTTTATACTGTGTGTAACCGCACGAGTCCTTATTGCACAGCATAACACAATTAACTGTGTACACTTTTAGCCATTACCTGAGTTTACTCTGATGACTTGCACTGAATGGAATGAGCCAGGGATGTATAGTTCAGACAGTAGTAGCTGCTGCCAGCCAGCCTCAAGCACACTTCCACATGATCATCAATCATGGTGGAACAGTACTTGTACTTAATGATATTTATGTGGGAAAAGACTGACTCAAATAATAGAGCCCAATATACAGTCAAGCACATTTCTCATGTTTGGGTACTTGCCCTCTGTGAGTAAGTTCCAGAACTGTTTATGCGCTCTGGGCTTCATCTGCCTTTTGGCTTGTTGGGTCAAGATCTCCCATTCTGTATGAAAGTAACACAGTTTTGTCGTCTTACTTGATCCAGCTCTCCCACTCATTTTAATACCCTTTCTTATGTTTAAGAGAAAAAAACCAGACTGAGCCCTGGTGATGTAGTGGTTGTGTGCAGGACTGTGGCCCACTGGGTTGGCGGTTCAAATCCAGCAGCAGCTCTCTAGGAGCAAGGCTGGGCCTCCTACTCCCACCAGAGGGTAGTGACGCTCTCCCCCCCCCCCCCAAAAGAAAAAAACCAAGGTCTTAAAATTGGCAAGAATTTAGCTTGTCAGTTTTGCTGCACTTAGTGCAGTTGTTTGAGCATGCGTTTGACACTTAAGATTGACTGCGCTGTATATCAATTAAGTGATGGGATTGATTATAGGCTTACATCTATTTTTCTTTTTGTGGGCATCACTGCCTCTGGTGGTCGTGGGCCAGTGCCGCTCCTGAGAGCCGCCACTGGATTTGAACTGCCAAGCCCGTGGGCTGCAGTTCCGCACTCACCCACTTAAACGCCACCGGGGCTCAGCCTATAGGTTTACATCTATTTTTTAAAAAATCATTTTACTGGTGATTCATACAACTCTTCATCTTCCATCCATCGTGTCAAGCACATTTGTACATTTGTTGCCATCATCGTTCTCGAAACATTTTCATACTACTTGAGCCCTTGGTATCAGCTTCTCATTTTTCCCCTCATCCCTCATCCCTCCCTCCCCTTTGATAATTTATAAATTATCATTATTTAGTCATTTCTTACACTGTCTGACATCTCCCTTGACTCACTTTTATGTTGTATATACTCCAGGGAGGGGGTTTATATGTAGACCATTGTGATTGGTTCCCTCTTTCCAAACTACCTTCCCTCCACCCTCCCAGTGTCACCACTCACCACTGGTCCTGAAGGGTTCTTGTGTCCTGGGTTCCCTGTGTTTGCAGTTTATCTGTACCAGTGTACAAATTCTGGTCTAGCTGGATTTATTTATTTATTTATCTGTTTATTTTGGGGGGGCATCACTGCTTTCTGGTGGTGGGAGTAGGAGGCCCAGCCCCACTGCTGGAATTGAACCTCCGTCCCAGTGGGCCGCAGTCCCGCGCACAACCACTACGCCACCGGGGCTCAGCCCTCTAGCTGGATTTATAAGGTAGAATTGGGATCATGATAGTGGGGTTGGGGAGGTTGCCCAATTTTTTTAATGCCATGCAATCTTCCCACACTATATTTGCGATCAACTAGTAGATCGAGATCAAACTATTGAGCACCCCGTCTTAAACAGTAACTTCCTACTCTCTTCCATACAACTCTTAGTAACTACTAGTAAACACTTATCTCTATATTTGCTTATTCACATTTCATGTAAATAAGATTATATGAAACTTGCCCTTTGATATCTGGTTTATGTCAATTGGCATATTTTCAGTGTTGTAAGTATGACTACGATTTCTGTATAGCAGAATAATAGGACATTGTATGCTATTGTAACACATTTTGCTTATCCTCTTTTGATGGAAATTTGAGTTGTTTTCACTTTTGATGATTAGTAATAATGCTACAATGAACATGGGTACATCCGCTTGTTTGAATCCCTCCTTTCAAGACTTAAAAAAAATTTTTTTATGTACCCTGCTATGTAATTGGTGAGTCATGTGATAGTCTAAAGTGTAACTTTTGTTGGAACCACCAACTTTTACATACTATTTTCTTTTTCTTTCTTTTTTTTTTTTTTGGCATCACTGCTCTCCGGTGGTGGGAGTAGGAGGCCCAGCCCCACTGCTGGAATTGAATCTCCATCCCAGTGGGCCGCAGTCCCACGTACAACCACTACGCCACCAGGGCTCAGCCTAATTTCTTTAATTTTAGGCAGTTTTATTGGCACATAATTAATATATCTTACAATTCAGTAGTTTATTCATATCAAGAACATGATTGATTCTTTCCATGGTTGAATTGCTTTTAACATGAGTTGTATAATCACAATCATTTCTAGTACTCCATCCCGCATACATTGTTTGCTCCCCAAACACCCTCATCTTCCCTGTCTTCCATTCCCACCACTGCATCTCCTATAAACCCTTGCATCAGTTATTATCTCTGTTTGCACTCTTTTTGTGCTTCACAAGCTGGGAAACCCAACTGAAACAATAAAAAACTAGAGTAGTAAGGATAAAGTCATAATAATATAAAGATAAAAATACAAATAATGAGTAAGAAAGAAAAGACCACTATTAATATTTAAAAAGCCAAGGGAGGGTTGAGTGCGGGACTGCGGTCTGCGGGCTTAGCGGTTCAAATCCAGTGACTGCTCTCAGGAGCAGTCCTGGGTAGCTCCCACAACCACTAGAGGGCAGTGATGCCCCCAAAACAAAACAAAAAAAGCCAAGGGAGATTTGTCATGGAATGAGCAAGACATATTTGCACCAAGAACAAATTCAGGTTGGGTCAAGAGGGAGGTTACTTGGCCAAGTATCAAGTTTGATTTAACCTAATCAAGATTAAAATGATCTCTATCTGATAGTCAAGCTGTTCGAGACCCTTGACTCTGGCTAGAGGGGATCTGTTAGTGGCTTAATCTGACTAGGTACTCTGAACTTGGGTTTTAGGCTCCCATTGCTATACTCTTTTTATGCTATACTCTTTTAAAAGTTGAGTATTCACAATTTAAGCGCTGATACTTTTCCCATCATCTTATGTAGGCTTTATTATTGTCATCTTTGGATCATACAAGCTGGTGTACTTCTCCCATGTGGACTCCTAGTTAACTCCTCACTGAGATGATGGCTTGTTTGAATACAAGCCTGTAGACCTCAGACTTCTACCCTTCATTCCATTTCCATTTGCAAAGTAGGAAGGCTTAAGATTTTCAAAATTCTCACCAGCACTTGTTATTTTCTGTTTTTAGATTATTAGCCATTCTGGTGGGTGTGGAGTGTTATCACTGTAATTTTGATGTGCATTTATATGCAATTCCCTATGACTAATGTAGGCGTCTGGATGGCACAATGGGTTTAGTGATGGACTCCTAACCACAAAGTTAGCTATTGATCTGTCAGCCACTTCAAGGGAGAAAGATGAGGCTGTAAATATTTACAGCCTCAGAAACCTTGGGGAGCAATTGTACTTTGCCCTAGGAATTGAACTGGATCCAGTTGCAGTGGATTTGGTTTTTGGTTTATGATTATTGATCTTGAGCATCTTTTCATGTGCTTATTGGCCTTTTATATATCTTCTATAGAAGATGTCAATTTGAGATCTTTTCTTTTTAAAAAAATTTAAGGAGAACATTTATTAAGTTTTAAATAGGACATAAACAAGACAAAGACACATCATCCAGATAAGGGAGATCAATAGCACATGGTCATAATGGCATCTGAAGGTTCCTTTGCTTATTTTAAAATTGTGTTATTTGTTATTTGGGTATTGAGTTGTAGGATTTCTTTGATAAATATTTTTTAATATTATGGGTATTAAACTTTTATATACAGTGACCTAATCTTTTCTCTCATTCTTTAGATTGTCACTTCACATTGCTGATTTTCCTCTGTTTCAGATTCAAAATATCTTTTTTGTAGTTTCTTTTATTTTCTACCTTTTGCTTTGATTTTGTAGAACTTTGGGCTGTTTTAGGTGAGGTGATAATTTTAAAAAGAATGGTCTAAGTGATGAAAACCATTGAGGTGGGATTATAACTATTTGTGTTTATGTGTCTATTCTACTCAAACATATGAAGACTAGGAGTCAAAGATTGGAGAAAAGGAGAGTTTTTTTTTTTTTTGGGGGGGGGCATCACTGCTCTCTGGTGGTGGGAGTAGGAGGCCCAGCCCCACTGCTGGAATTGAACCTCCGTCCCAGTGGGCCGCAGTCCCGCCTACAACCACTATGCCACCAGAGCTCAGCCTGAAAAGGAGAGTTTTTTATTATTTACTTGAAACAAATGCATCTTATACATTGACACCTTCTCCTAGTAAATAAAATTATAGTATTATAATTTCAAAATCAGAATGATAAAACGTGGTTGCAGGTAGAAGCAAGCTACATATATAATTTAGTAGGTCACTGAAAAAAGAATCCAGATTTCTCTTTTAGTGAGCTTTTACATTACTGGGGGATCTCTGATACCTGAATCAGTAAATTCCAAGGGAAATTTCAGACTGAGGGGGAAAAGACTTTTTTCCCCAAGGAGTGAAGCACTGAGATAAGGGTACATGTTGTAGGTGGAGAGTGGTAGTATCCCAATGCTGGAGCTTGTCATAAACAGCTTTCTAATAAAAGATTCTAATGACACCAAAACATAACCAAGTAATAATAATCTCAAATTTTGGGGCTGGAAAGAATGTCTTTGAACGTTTTGGTAGTTTCCCTGTGCTATGTTTAAACGATACTGTTAGAAGAATACTTTGAAGCAGGGTTGGAAAGTCACCTGGTCTCCGAGAGCAGAGGATGGGGTGAGGTTGGTTTTAGTGTAAGATTTTCATAAGAGGAAAAAAGTGTGCATTTTGTAGCCCTCAAATAAGAATTCATCAGTCGCCGCCCAGTCCTGGGCATCAGAAGTCTCTGAAAGGAGCTTTGTTCCTTTTGAAACCAACACATGAGCTCAGCTGGCCTGGTGCAAATGAGAGTGCTGGACTGCGTTTGTGAGAAATGCCCTGTGCTTCTCAGTTGTGTTTCATTGTCTTGAGTTCTAGGAAGGAGGCAGTTTGTTCACAGATGATACCTCAGAGAAGGCAAGCAGATGGTAGTAAAAGGGGTGTGTGTGTATGTTTCTATCTTTGGGTCTTTTATTTTTCACCTATCTTTTGTTTTGTTTTTCTCCTTTCTTAGAGTCTGAATAATCCTTCACTAGCCTCTTCTCCCTTAAGTAATCTGTTTGTGGGATTCTCATTCACTTAATAACCTGAAAATAAACTAATGAGAGATGTTGGCTGAGATTTTTTATTAGACACTCAGGTCTGAGAAAGGGTCTTTGGAAACCTCTTGCCCAAGCAGGGCGAAATTTGGGACATTGGGCGTTTTTTGATCCATGTATGACTAAGTCTTTGAGAATTTTTGTAGCCTAAGTAACTAAATCTTTCTTTGCAACAAGATGATATTAATTAGGAAAACTGATTTAATGAGCTCAGGACATCTTCCAGGCTATTTCTTGTTCCCCTCACTGTTAAATGATTGTTGGTTTCTTCTTGGGTGAGGAATGGGGTGAGTGAGGGGCTTGCAAGTTGCTTCTGCTGGCCAGACTCCTCTGTGCTTGGAAGAAGTTGTATGAGGCTATTGTATGAGTCTGGGAGTTGAATGGCCCTCTTTTTCCCTTTGCCTTCCCATTCTTCCCTTTCAGTCTAATTTTGCAGAGAATGGCTATGCTGTCTATTCAGAGACTCAGCTTATTCTAGCCCATCTCTGACGAGAACTTGAGCTACCTTCTGTCCCCTGGCCACCTCTGATCAGTGATCTCTACAATATGTGGACATAGCTTTTGGAGTGTATAACATTCTTTACAGACATTCTATATTTGGCTCACAGTGGTGGGAGAAAAGCCATCCAAGCATCGATGAGAGGATAGAGTTATTTTTAGCTGCCTCTATTTTTCATACTGGATAAATAGCTTTTTTCTCCTCTGAAGAGAGAGCAGAGGTAAGTTGATCATTTTGTGTGCCTCTAGTGGGTCATGGTGCCATGTACTGTTAGTGTGTAGACAGCAATGAAGACAGGTGGCCTTCATAACTAGAACATTTAATTCTATCTTTACTAGCTCTTTTTAATGGCTTGGTTTGACAGCTTATGCTTTAAAAAATCTTAAAGTAGGGCTGAACCCCGATGGCGTAGTGGTTGTGCGCGGGACTGCGGCCCACTGGGACGGAGGTTCAATTCCAGCAGTGGGACTGGGCCTCCTACTCCCACCACCAGAGAGCAGTGATGCCCAAAAAACAAAAAACAAACAAAAAATGTTAAAGTAATACACATAAAGTAGCCTCTTCTTGCGTGCTAAATATTTAGTATTGTTCCTGGAAGTAGGCACAGTTCACTTGTGGGAGAATTCTGAAGAGAGATTAAAAGTGATCAATTTACTCTTAGATCGTTGAGGTGGAAAAGCTCTCATTTTTTTTTTCTTTTTTGTCTTTATTTGGGGATGTGAGGAAGGAGAGGTCTCGAGGATACGAGAGAAGGGCTGGAGAACAGGCGAGCTTTTGATTTCACTTCTCAAACAGAAAGTCCTGTCATTCTGATGGCGGTGCCCCGATGTGTGCGTCTGGAGAGTGGAACCGCACCCTGGGCGGCTCTGTCCAATTCCCAATGAGGAGATTGCTTTCATTCTCCTTGGACAAGTGATTGGCAGGCATCTGGTCTGAGTGGGGCTGGACATGGTGCACCATGTACAGGCAGAGACAGCTCGGTGTGGTTGCCGCAGACCCAGGCCCGTCCAGGGGCAGCTTGGCAATGCTTGGAGGGGCTGGGACGGGGAGGAGGGTACAGGATGTGGGCAGCGAAGGGATCACCCTGAGGTGGGGGGGTGGGTGGGGGGAGGAAGAGCAGCTGAGAGGCACCAGTAGGTGGGAAGTGGGTGCTGATAATGCCGACTGAGGCCCTTCTGTGAGGGACTCCAGAGGAAATTTTTAGTGGGCAGAGAAGAGAGGCAGCCTGAGGGTGATGAGAAGGGGAGTCACTGAAAGACTGAGTTCAGCAGTAAAGCCTCTGCCGATGGAACGGTGTCTTCCCCCGGTTGGTACATAGGTCTTCGTCAGTACTATGAAATTCTTCATTCCTCAATTTCCCTAAAACAGTACACAACAAAGCCACTTTACCAGTTCCTAAGCGGTACCTGGCCCGTGCCATATGGGGACACCCAGCCCCCTCCCCAGGAACCTCCGGTGACTCTGGGATGATGGTATTTGGGCTAAGTTCCTTCAGCTGAGACACCACACACTTGGCTAGAGACAGTGGTGCAGAAAGTAAGATGCTCTCTTTTCTTGGAGGCTGTGTTTCTACTATGGCCCCTCGGATAGCAGCTGCCTAGTCCAGATTCCCAGGTCCCAACAACCTCAGCCTGCTGCTGAGAGCCAGGAAAAGGGGAAGGGAGCAGGGAGTCCCCAGTGGCCTTTTGAGGCTGTCTCCCTCTCTGTAGCATCTTGTTTTGAGTCAGGAGGACTCATTTTAGTTATAGGTTGGTAGACAGATATTTACGTACTTAGCAATTTTTATTTATAGGTTGGTAGACAGATATTTACGTACTTAGCAATTATTTACCGAATGAACATAAAACCAGTTAAGACTTGAAGTTTTAGGAAAATGAGTGTTTGTGGAATAGTTCTATATTAAGAAGGGCTTAGCCCCCAATAAAATAATCCACAATCCATCCCACCACCCATTGTGTCAAGCACATTTGTTACATACATTGCCATCATCATTTTCAAAACATTTCTTTCTACTTGAGTTCTTGGTATTAGCTCATTTCCCCTTCTTCCCTCTTCCCTCCTTCATGAAGGATAATTTATATATATTTTTTCATGTCTGGTATAAATTCTTGGGTTTTTGAGGGTGTAAATTGTTATAAATACTTTGAAATGTAGCTCAGCACTATCCTCTAAAGTTGGACATTTGTATACGTTAGAACAAAGCATTTCTATTCTATATCCCGAAGGGAAAAATATTATACATGTCAAAGGTGGTGTGTATGATTATGTAAAAGCAATAAACTAGAAGCAACAGAAATGCCCTTTAATAGAAAAATGGATAGGTACTTTTTGATACAGACATACAGTGGAATTAAACGAGAGTCAGAATGAAAGAAATATGGCTACACACACAAAAATGTCTGAATCTTTGTAACCTTATGTTGAATAAAGAAAGAACAAAGAAGGCTGAGCCCCGGTGGCGTAGTTGTTGAGTGCGGGACTGCAGCACACGGGCTTGGCGGTTCAAATACAGTGGCAGCTATCCAGGAGCAAGGCTGGGTCGTTCCCACGACCACCAGAGGGCAGTGATGCCCCCCCCCAAAAAAAAAATAGAATAAAGAATAGTAAGCTTTGTGCAAAACTCAAAAGACATAAAGACATGAATATGTATGTGATTAATTTTTTTTTTTTTGGCATCACTGCTCTCCGGTGGTGGGAGTGGGAGGCCCAGCCCCACTGCTGGAATTGAACCTCCATCCCAGTGGGCCGCAGTCCCACGCATAACCACTATGCCACCGGGGCTCAGCACGATTAATTTCTTTTTAAAAAGCAAAAAGAAACTACTTCTTTCTCACTGCCTTCAAGTCAACGCTGACTCAGCAACCTTACAGGACAGACCAGAGCAGCTTCTGTGAGTTTCCGAGACTGTCCTAGCTTTTGATGACAGCATAGAGCACCTTTCTCCGGTGGAGCTGCTGGTGGTTTTGTACTGCTGGCTTTGTGGTTAGCAGCCCAAGTCTTAGCCTCTCGTGTAAAAAATGGTGGTGTTACACGTCAGACCCCTTTGTTCTTTGGGAGGAGAATCAGCATCAGCCAAAAGCTGGTTCCTATGAGGTGGAGGTCAGTCACAACTCCCTCAGCAACCAGCTGTTTCTCCATGGCGCTCTCTACTTCTCTGTCAGGTTTGCTAATTTATTGCAGCGTCTGCACAGAACTCACAGACCATGTTTAGGATGATGTGGTTTATTAGGAAAGGACAATCCAAAATCAGGATCAACTTGGAATTAATAGGAATGACTCAGGATACAGTGATAGGATCAGGCACTCCTTATTGGCCGTGCCCATAGACAACCTGTCTCTGGTCCTTCAGCCTCTGACCTTGAAAGTGTTACAAAGTCCTTAACCCTTACTTATAGAGTGCCCGAGGCACCCCTCTCTGCCACAAACCATATGCCTGAAGATGTTCAGTCTTTTCATCCCTGGGTCAGTGAACCTGGCTGGCGGGTCCTGTCTGCTACCATTTTGTGTCATCATCAGTGTTACAGCTTTCTTTCTCTCCTGGGTCTAGGAAGTTTTCAGCATAGGGACACAGGAACACCAAGTCCAAAGGATATGGTCTGCTCCAGCTTCTTCTTAATGGGAGGGAAGGCTTCCCCCAGCCTCCGAGATTGACTTCCTTTAAGCGGAGCAGGTTGGCAAAATGGACCAATTACCCTACAAGGGTTTTTCCTGCTGTATTTGCATCCCCCACGTGCCTATTTCAGAACTGTTCATTTTCCTTGGTGGACTCATTTCCTTTTGCATAGTCCATCCACCCAGTAATTTTATGGATGCTAAAAGACCATGATTTAAAGGGCCACATCATAGCTCATTGCACCTTAAATAAAATTTAGGATAGTGCTTACTTTAGGGCAGGAGTGTGGAGATTGTGAAATGAGATTAGGGAGGAACATATTGGTAAAACATTGGTAATGATTTAGTTCTTTGTTTGGAATGGGCGAAAAAATGTATTTTAAGATAGTTCCTCAAGCCCCAAACCAAACTCACTGCCATTGAGTTGATCAGACTTCTAGGGGCAGAGTAGAATTGCCCTGGTGAGTTTCTGATTTTTTGTTGTTGTTCATAGTTTATTTAATTGTTGTTTGTCACATCTATCTCTATCAGATAGGTGGGATTGTTTATAATCCCCTGGAGAAAACAACAGGACTGACAGGCCCAGGGGGTCATGGGAGGGGGGATGTGGGGAAAGGGAGGGGAAGTCAACAAACCCAGGGACCAGGGAACATCGAGATCGAAAACTAATGACGAGGAGGGTGTCAGGATGCCTGGTAGGGTTTGATCAAGTGCAATGTAGCCCAGAGGAATTAGAGAGCCAATTGAAGGTCGAATATGATAGTGGGACAGGAGGAAAGTAAAAGGAAATAGAGGAAAGCACAAGACTAATTTTTATGAGCATAGAAAAGCCTCTCTTTTTCCTGAAGTGTGACTGGTGGTTTCAAGCTACTGATCTTGGGGTTAGCAGCCCAGTATGTAACCTCTACACCACCATGGCTCAAGATTACTCTTAGAAGGGGAAAAAAGATAATGTTCCCAGAAAGTTATTTGTTTGCATCTCAGATAAGTATGTTTGTTTCCTAATAATTTTTCCCGCATTAGGTACTATATATACTCGAATATAAACCATGCTTTTCAACACATATATTTTTTGGTCATTCTATTATCTCGTACAACCCTTTTTTAGGGGGAGGGGCATCACTGCCCCCGGTGGTCATGGGAGCTACCCAGCGCTGCTCCTGAGAGCGGCTGCTGGATTTGAACCGCTAAGCCCATGGGCCGCAGTCCTGCACTCAACCACTTACGACACCGGGACTCAACCCAACATCTGGTATAACTCTTATCACAATCCATATATCCATTCATTGTGTCAAGCACATTTGTTCATTTGTTACCATCATCATTCTCAAAGCATTTGCTTTCTACTTCATTCATTGGTATCAGCTCTTTATTTTTCCCTTGATAACTTATAAATTATTATTTTGTCATGTCTTACACTGTCCAGTATCTCCCTTCACTCATTTCTTCTGTTGTTTGTCCCCCAGGCAGGAGGTTATATGTAGATCCTTGTAATTGGTTCCCCCTTCCTGCCGCCTCTTCCCTCTACCCTCTGGAATTGCCACTCTCATCACTGGTTCTGAGGGGTTTATCTTCCCTGGATTCCTTGTGTTTCTTGTTCCTATCTGTACCAGTGTACATCCTCTGGTCTAGCTGGATTTGTAAGATTGAATTGGGATCATGATGGGTGGGGTGGAGGGACCAAGCATTTAAGAACTAGAGAAGAGGGCCTGAGCCCCGGTGACGTAGTGGTTGTGCGCGGGACCGCGGCCCACTGGGACGGAGGTTCAATTCCAGAAGTGGGGCTGGGCCTCCTACTCCCACCACCGGAGAGCAGTGATGCCCCCCCCCCCAAAAAAAAAAAAAAAGAACTAGAGGAGAGTTCCATGTTACATCGTAGCTATTCTATACCCTGATTGGTTGTCTTCTCCCCATAAGCCTTTTCTAAGGGGAGGTCCAGTTGACCACAGATGGGCTTGGGGTCCCTACTTTGCACTCCCCCTCATTCATAATGATGTTCTTTTGTTCTTTGATGCCTGATACCTGATCCCATTGACACCTTGTGATCACACATGCTGGGGCGCTTCTTCCATGTGGGCTTTATTGCTTCCAAGCTAGATGGTGGCTTGTTTATCTTCAAGCCTTTAAGACTGAAGGCACTATATATATATATATATATATATATTTTTTTTTTTAGGCATCACTGCTCTCTGGTGGTGGGAGTAGGAGGCCCAGCCTTTGCTCCTGGGAGCCGGAATCGAACCTCCATCCCAGTGGGCCGCAGTCCCGCGCACAACCACTACGCCACCGGGGCTCAGCCCTAAGGCACTATATTTTTTGATAGCCAGGCACCATCAACTTTCTTCACCACATTTGCTTATGCACCTGCTTTGTCTTCAGTGTTAATGTTGGGAAGGTGAGCATCATGGAATGCCAGTCCAAGAGAACAACGTGTTCTTCAATTGAGAGAGTCCTTGAGTGGAGGCTCAATATCTATTGGCAACCTTAATAAATAAACCTATAAATATATGCAATAGATCTTTTACTCATCATATATAAATATATTTACCTATGTACATGCCTGTATTTAGACCTCTATAAATGCCCTTTGCCTCTTTGTTCTTTCCTCTTTCTTTTCCCTTTCCTCTTGTCCTACTACCATTCAGCCTTCATTTGAACTTCAGTAATTCCTCTCAGTTACATTGCCCTAGATAAAGCCCTTCCAGGCCTCTTTTTTTTTTTTTGGCATCACTGCCCTCAGGTGGTGGGAGTAGGAGGCCCAGCCTTTGCTCTGTGGAGCTGGAATTGAACCTCCATCCCAGTGGGCCGTAGTCCTGCCCACAACCACAATGCCCCCGGGGCTCAGCCTTCTTCCTGGCCTCTTAGACCTACCTTGCCACTGATTTTGGATCACTTGTACCTTTTCTCCTGGGGTTTTTTTTTTTGCCTCTGGTGGTTGTGGGCGCTATTCAGTGACGCTCCTGAGAGCTGCCGTTGGATTTGAACCGCCAAGCCCACGGGCTACAGTTCCGCACTCAACCACTTACGCCACTGGGGCTCAGCCTTCTCTTGGGTTTGTTAACATCACTTCCTTTCCCTCACCTCCCCCGTCCCATGTTTTCCTACCCCTTTCACCCCCCATCCCAGAACTCTAGGTCCAATTGTTTCTCCTCCAGATTGTTTATTCTGCTTATCTTTTCTAGATAGACCTGCAGAGATGATAATGTGCTCAAAAATAAGACAGAGCAAAAGAAAGCAACAAAAGAGCAACAACAAAAACAGTGACTTGTACATAGTTCTTTCCGTTTGTTGACCTTTGGGCGTGTTTTCCATTAGTCTGATGGGGTGCCATGCCCTGCCCAAGGTCTAATTTTGGTATTCCTTGGGCGTTTCCTTGTTCTGCTGCCCTGGCTGTTCTGTTTCATACCCTTAGTGTTTTGCCTCAGTGTGGTGGGGTCAGATGGGCGCAGTTTTCACTCTGTCTCTGCAGTGTTGTTCCTTGAAGGGCTATGGGTCAGTGAAGGGTGTCATGTCTCTTAGTGGGGCCGGCCACTTGGTCCTCTGTGCATTGACTGCTCTAAGCAGGGATATCGTCCTCAAGGCTTGGTGGGCCAGAATGTGCTCCACTGTCTTCCTCCCCCTTTATTTGCTCCCCTGTGCGCTGATCAGACTTGTCCCTCTCCCTGAGCTGCAGCTTTGGTGCTGTTCTCTGAAGTAAATTCTTCTGTGGGGAGGGGCGGCTGTCCATGTAGTTGGGAATGGGGCTGACTCCTCAGACCTCTCTACTGGTTCCCTGTTTCATGTCAGTATGTTGCACATCTTGGAGCACTGGGTTGAAGTCTGATTCCTGTTTCCTGTGGAGACATAAACAATACCCCCTCTTGGGCGGGTTAGTGCCCTGTTCTCCTGCTACCCATTTCTTTTTTTTCTCTCTCTCTCCCCCACCCCTTTTTAGTTGGATACCATATGTATCCCTGGATTTGGTCTGGCCTCTGCCATACTACCTGGACCTCACCCCAGGAATGTTTGTATACAGTAACTTTTTCCCTATGCCACTTTTGCATTTTTTTTTCAAGCTTACCTCAGCTGACTCATGTTGTACTTGTGCTTTTGTGCTTGGCTTACTTCACTTAGCATAATTTCCTTCAATTCTCCCCATGTAGTAATGTGCTTCCTGGCGTTCATCATTGCTTTTTAGCAATGCGTAGTACTCCATTGTACATATGTACCACAGTTTTTAAAATCCATTCGTCTGTTGATGGAAATTTGGGTTGTTTACAACTCCTTGCACTGTGAACTGTGCTGCAGTGGACATTGGAGCACAGATGTCTTCCCATGGTTTGTTTCTTGTCTCTTTTGAGTATATACCCAGTAGGCAGATTGCTGTATTGTAAGATAGCTCAATTTCCATCTGTTTTTAGATAACCACCAAATCAATTTCCATAGTGGTACTTATCGACAGGTCCACCAGCAGTGGATGAGAGTTCCTATCTCACCTCCAACATTTGTTATCTTTCAGGGTGTTAGGTGGTATCCCATTGTTGTTTTAATTTGGATTTCTCTTAAGGCTAATGATCAGGAACATTTTCTCATGTTTGTTGGCCATTCGGATTTCTGCTCTTGTGAAATTTTTGTTCAGCTCCTCAGTGAGCAATTAGGTTTTTTCTTTTGGGGAGCTAGCAGAGTATTACAGATTTTTAATAACGAGGCCTTTGTCTGATGTGTCATTGCTGAAGATGTTTTCCCAGTCTGTGGGGGTTCTCTTATTGCTCTCTTGGTGAATTCTTTTGATGTACATAGGTGTTTTATCTTCAGTATATCAAACTTGCAAATTTGTGACTCGTATGTATATTTGTCCTTCCCTACTTCTGATAGCCTGTGTATTCCCTGTGCCAAGGTTCTCAGGTTTGTTCCAGTTCCCTCATTGATGCCCTAATAGTTTGGAGCTTTAGCTCGTGGTGTGTGATCCACCTTGAGTTTATTTTTTTCAGCACCTTTTAAATGCAGTTTTTGTGGTAAAATGAGGTGCCTTGGCAGATATTTAGGTCGGCTTGTACTCAAGCACATAAGGTAATTAGAATTCTGTTTTTTAGTCTACTCGAGTCAAAAAATGTTTATATTTCTTGGTTTATTAATGAATCAGACGTCTTTTCACATACTTATCGTTAATTGATAACTCTTGTATTTACTTTTCATAACCTGTGCCCATTTGTGAGGGCACTGAATTATCTATAATAAGATATCTTTATACATGTTATATCTTTTTTTTTGCATTTGTATATCTTATAATTTTTACTTTCTGGATGGTTTACCATAAATTTTTTTAAATGCCAATATTTACCTACCAACAGTAGTTCAGTGGTTGACTTCTTACCTTCCATGTAGTGGATCCAGGTTTGGTTTCTATGCATCTTAAATTAAGTACAGCCACCACCCATCTGTTTGTGGAGATTTGCATGTGGCTGTGTTGTTGAAAAAGTTTTAAGGGGAGCTTCCAGAATAAGACTAGGAAGAAGTGCTTGACAGTCTACTTCTGAAAATCAGCCAGTGAAAACTCACAGTGGGTCAGTCTCATGATGCATGGGGTTGCCATGTGTCAGGCAGCTAAGAACAACAGCATTGATTTTCATGATTTCTAACCTAATAAAGTTTAGGAAGCCAACTCCACCTAAAATAGAATCATAATCTTTTACATATTTTTAGTACTTTTGTAGGTTTATTTTATCGTTTTTATTTTTTGTTTTAGAAAATGTCAAACCCGTGCTTCAGCAAAGTGAAAGCATCTGTCATTAAGTTAGTCATTAGCTTATGGCCTCTGTTCTTTCATCTGCATCCTCTTGGCTCTTCCCCCACCTTGTATGATGTTGAAGCAAATTTCATATAGCATTATAATATTATTCGAATATATGTGGTATATAAAATGTTAGGGTTCTTAAGATAAAGTGGCTTTTTTATATTTAATTTTCACTATCAACTTAGTTCACTATCAACTTATAAACTGAATTTTGAATATAGTGTTATACAAAGGGACTTTGAAAAGTTTGAAAAATTAGTGAAAAGTTAATGGAATTTTTCTACAAACTTTTTGAAGATCTTTCCCACCCCCATATAAAATTCCTAACATTTGTAAACAAACATTTGTTCCTAAAACTTTTATTGACTACTCCATGGATGTAAACATTACATGGATATGATCAAGATTGTTCTTTTCCAGTGTTTTTTTTTTTCCCTGAGACTGTAACTTTTTTTTTTTTAATAATTTTATTGGGGGCTCGTGTGATAAGTTATTTTATATGTTAGGGAATCTAGTAAGGCAAGTATCTTCTCAAAAATTTGTTGCCTATCTTTTATTCTATGTGAGATTCAGAACCAATTAACGGGTACCCTAAAAATACCTTGTTGGAATTTTAAAATTTTATATTAAATTTGCAAATTTTGAGGGTAATTAGTACCTTTCATTATAAGATTTTCCTATATAGTAATATTGTGTACATCTCCATTTGTTGAAGCTTTGTATTCTGCAATGATGTTAACATGATATATTTTGTACTAGCGAATAAGCTTGAACTCTACATTCTTATTGTCTCACTGCCCTCAAAACCAGCCTATGACATTATCTCTATTGTTTATAGATGAAACATGCCCGTAACTGTTAATAAATGCACTTCAGTCAAGGAAATGCCACTGGTTTTGACCAGATAAGATTCATGATTATAAGGATACAAAAATTAAAAGAGTAATTTATAGCTGTAAGAAAATTTCAACAGGGACAGAAAACTGAAATGTCCAAAACCCCGAAGAAGGAGAATGAATGAATGTCTAAGAGTTTAGGAATATTACTCTGAAGTCAGACTGAGTTCAGTTTTTGGCTTTACCTATGCAAAAGGGCTTCAGAAAGTTCATGGAAAAGTTCCATTCCATTTTCTCACAAACTTTTGGGAGCTCCCATGTGACTTTGAACATGTTTCTTAATGCTTCTGTACCAGTATGTCTGTAAAGTAATAGTGACTGTTGTCACTGCACATTACCCAACCCTCCCGCAGTGTGAGTGAGAATGCTGTTTGTCTCCATCCTTTCAGAAGCTGTCTTAAGCCAAACAGGAGCACAGAGATCATCAAGACCAGCCACCATGTTACAGAAATCAAGACTGAGGCTCAAAAAAGGATAGTGGTATACTCAGGGTCATATAGGGCGATGATGTCTGAATCAGGCCTGACTCAACTAAGAGTCTGTGCCTACTACTAAAGAATGAACTTTGCAGGCCACTGGGATGGAGGTTCGATTCCAGCTCCACGGAGCAAAGGCTGGGCCTCCTACTCCCACGACCTGAGGGCAGTGAGGCCCCCCCCCCCAAAAAAAAACAAAACAAAAAAACAAAAAAACCCAAACAAATAAAGAATGAACTTTTTCAAACTTTTAATGAGTATTGATATATGTAAACCTTTTGTGCTAGATGTGTAAGATTTTTTTCAGTGTATAATCCTCATGTCTGCATATTTCACATGTTTTTAGTTCCATGGTCATTAATTTTTTTCCCTTTGGTCAATAATTTTTTAGAGCTCCTTCCTAAATGTTTTGGAGTTCATCTTTCTCACCTGTTTTTTTGATTTCCAGGCTAACCTCTGCTTTGTGGATATTGACAACCATTTCATTGAACTGCCAGAGGACTTGCCTCAGTTTCCCAACAAGTTGGAGTTTGTGCAGGAAGTCTCTGAGATTCTCATGGCGTTTGGCATTCCCCCTGAAGGGAACCTTCATTGCAGCGAGAGTACCTCCAAGCTGAAGAGGCTCCGCGCCTCAGAGCTTGTCTCTGACAAGAGGAATGGGAACATTGCTGGCTCTCCTTTGCATTCCTATGAACTCCTCAAGGAGAATGAAACTATCGCCAGGCTGCAAGCTTTGGTCAAAAGGACTGGCGTGAGCCTAGAGAAGGTAAGGTGTGGTATGTCAATCTGTGACAAATTTGGTCTATGTTTGGGTGCTGCCAGGGTGAACTAAGGTGTGAGATGAGAAAGCACCTGTTCAGGCCAAGATATACCTGTGAGCAGTGAAAGAGTGTTCTGTATGGGACATTCTGGATTCAACTCCGGTAGACATTGCCCTGGGCAATGTTCTTGAATCTAAATCTGGGTAGCTTTTCACTTGGACATCAACTAGACCTTGATGTCCTTCTGTGTGAACCCTATAGCAGAGCGGTTTGGAGGGCTCATGGCAGTAATCCCTGTGTTCAACTCTCAGATCTATGGCTTCATCACCCAAGGCAGACAGCAGATAACATTATATCGATTCTAGCTCAGAAAATGGAGACTTAAGAATCCATGTGTTTTGTCTAAGCTAAATGCTTAATAAGTGACTTAAGCTGAAGTTAGGAAATGGTCCTCTTGTGTTCTGATCTTACACTCTTTCTAGATACATAGTGTTTTTATTTACTGATTTTGTTCAGACTATTAGATTTCAGTACTTGCTTACCCATCTCTTCATCTGCTGCTTTCCCGTTGTTAAATTACTTTCATTAATTACTTATAAAGTAGGCTATCTTAATAATTTTGTTGAACTTTTTTTTCCAATGAAGTGTGAAGCATTTCATTTTTTGCTTTAATCAGCAGAGGATACACACACGTGTGTGTATATCTATGTTTTAAAAATAATGGCCAGTTAAAAAAGAGTATAGAAATATTTATTGTTAGGTGCTACAGAGTTGGTTGTGACACATAGTGACACTGTACAGCAGGATACCGCTCAGTTCTGTGCTCTCCATATAATTGTTGTTATGTGTGAGCCCATTGTTGTAGATGATGTCAGCCTATTTTGTCAGCTGTGTTTTTTTCATTTTGAGCTTTGCTCCAATGCAAATGAAGGAATCAAAGTTTTGATCCTTCCATGTCTTAACATTGATCTTCCTGGAGGCAGTTCTTCCTCGGATGTATTTTGAGAACCTTCCAACTTGAGGAGCTCATCTTTTGGTACTATATCTGACAGTATTTTGCTGCTGTTCATAAGGTGTCAGTGGCTCGTCCCTCAGAACCAGATTGCCTATTATTTCTTCCTAGTCTCTTTTTGTGTGGAAGCCTTGCAGACTGGTGACAGAGCTTCTAGTATCATCACGGTAACACACACGGTATGACAAAGTGGCAGATGAGCGGGAGATTACAATGACTTAAAAAGACATTATAAGGAAAGTTTTTAAGGAAAAAGCCAAGGAAAGTAATAAGGGAGTATACTGAAGAGATGAAGGGAGAGTAAGGCCTGACTTTGTGGCTTTGTACTGTCATATTTGTTCCTTGACTTTCCAGCATCCCTATCTTTCTCTAAACTCTTGAAAGCCTTTTTTCCCTCTAGAGCTATACACTCATCTTAATGATCTTATCTCCACTTCATTGACTTTTGGATAACTTAGAGCATCTTCATATATTTTTTAATTTCTTTACTTTTACCCATCAGAATTTCTTATTTTCCCTTCTTTTATTTATTTTTCCTTTCTTTTATTTCCCTTAGTAAATAACCAACAAAACTCAAACCAAACCCAGTGCTATTAACTTGATTCCCACTCAGTGACTTTTTAAGACAGAGGAGAATTTCCTAAGGTTTTAAGTCTTCATAGAAGCAATCTGTCACATCTTTTTCTCCCATGGAATGAGGTGTGGTGGGTTCAGACTGATGACCAGTTAGCAGCTGAGTGCTTAACTGTGTACTACTGGGCTGCTTAGTAGATACCGCTGGGGGGTGGGGGAGGGGAAATCATGAGCTGTAATGTATTTCTTCAGGATAAAAGGAAAAGCTTGTGTGTTCTCATCTGCCATTTCCTTTTTGCAGTTGGAAGTGCGAGAAGATCCCAGCAGCAATAAGGATATGAAAGTACAGTGTGAAGAGGAAGAATTTAGAATTTACCAATTAAATATTCAGATCCGGGAAGTCTTTGCAAATCGTTTCACTCAGATGTTTGCAGATTATGAAGTGTTTGTCATTCAGCCTAGCCAGGATAAGGAATCCTGGTTTACCAACAGGGAGCAGATGCAAAATTTTGATAAAGTGAGTGTACTTCTACTCGGGAGGTGTTGAGAATGTGCTAGGACTCTATTGAAGGTGTAGCTGAAGAGAAGTTTTTCTTTCATGATAAATACTGTATGCCAGAAGTAAATTTGTTTTTATGTTGATAAAATGTAACTTTTCCTATAAGCATGTTGTACTTTGTGCACCAAGTCTGGCAGGTGCTCTTCCTTCTTCCCTTATTACTTTAGAACACATGTTCTGTTTATTTGTCTTTTGATTTTGTTTTTTGGGCACCACGACCCTCTGGTGGTGGGAGTAGGAGGCCCAGCCTTTGCTCCTGTGGAGCTACTGCTGGAATTGAATCTCCACCCCAGTGGGCCGCAGTCCTGCGCACAACCACTACGCCACCAGGGCTCAGCCACATGTTTTGTTTATTACAATCAGGTTATTTTCCTCTAGCCAAGGAGTTCTCCATTAAGATGAAGATGCACATACAGATAGACCATTAGGATTCTGGACTAGTTGGAGTAACTGGGTTTAGTTACCTGGGTAAATTGGGGTCAGTGTGTCAAAGTTTTAGGATTTCTGAAATTGTATCAGAGAGTTCAAAAACAAAAGGTGAAGGTGTTTTGCCGATGTATTTCATAAAGGCCCAAGAAGCTTTTGAGTAGAATTAGCTCACTAAACAGACCTGTAAGGATGTGGTGCTCTGTGCACCAAGTCTGGCAGGTGCTCTTCCTTCTTCCCTGCCAATGACTGTCTGCTTTTCCTTGATTGCATTAGGCATCTTTTCTGTCAGATCAGCCTGAGCCCTACCTGCCTTTCCTCTCAAGATTCTTGGAGACCCAGATGTTTGCTTCTTTCATTGACAATAAAATCATGTGTCATGATGATGATGATAAAGACCCTGTGCTTCGAGTATTTGATTCCCGAGTGGACAAGATCAGGCTGTTGAATGTTCGGACGCCTACTCTTCGCACATCTATGTATCAGAAATGTACCACTGTGGATGATGCAGGTAAAGCCTCTGTGGAGCTGTGCATTCCACTTTGTTGGGTTATGTCATTAAAAAATGTTTCTAAATTTGCCAGCTTCTTTCTTGGTTTCTGCCTTTCTCTAAGTTCCTATTGCTGGAAATGCTCTTTCTACCTTCTAGACTGACAAACTTCTTTCAAGACTATCAGTTAGGAATGGGCCCTCCTGTAAGTAATCTAGGAAGTAATCAAGTTATCAGTGAGTGAAGAATATGCATTTATTTCTCTCAAAGTATTAACAAATACAAAGTTGGCTGTTATTAATGTTGGCTCAGTTGTTAAATAATGCAATCAGAAATTGAGATTCTGTCTTTTAACTTGCCCAGGCTTTGCATGTTGGCATAACATTATTGTTGTTTCATTGTTTTTTTTTTTTTTATTTAGGCATCACTGCCCTCAGGTGGTGGGAGTAGGAGGCCCAGCCTTTGCTCCTGGGAGCCGGAATTGAACCTCCATCCCAGTGGGCCGCAGTCCCGCGCACAACCACTACGCCACCGGGGCTCAGCCCTATTGTTGTTTCATTGTTGCAAACATCATTATGTTTATATACAAGATAAAAAGAGATGAAGCTTGATGCCAGCTGTATTTCTCCCCTTTTTATTGGGAAAGCAAAGGCCTTCCCAGAAATCCCAGCAACATCTATTGTCTCATAAAGTCACGTCCCTGGCCTGTGGGTTTTCTAAGTACAAGGATGTTTATGAAAATGAGTGTTATAGTGGGCGTAATGATGCTTAGAGCCAGACTGGGGATGTGCCTGGGCCGTGCAACTGTGCTCATTAGCTATCTGAATGGTGGAAGGTTCAGGTCCACCCCAAGGTGCCTTAGAAGAAAGATCTGATCCACTTCAGAAAAATCAGCCATTGAAGGCTGTACGGAGCATAGTTCTAATCTGACACATAGGGAGGATGGGGCCTGTGAGTAAATCATCTTGTTTTTGCAGACTTGCTAAATTCTTCAGTCAGGAATGCTGGGGGAAAGGGCTGCCTGGAGAGATAAGCTCTTTGGAGTACTGAAAGCAGGGGCTGCAGAGTCCAGCAGGTCATCTGCTTTTCTGAGAGGCTGGGGGAGGGGCTGCCTGGTCTGCACCCGGTCCAAACACCCCAGACTCTTAGTGATAATGAATGTTGAGTTCTGCCTTTAACTACTTTCTGTGGCGATGGGGTGAAGGGAAAGGGTAAGAGTTAGAAGGTGCAGGGCTCCAGCCAGTTGGTAGTGGACTGTAGGGATAAAGTAAGAGCTGGTTGATGGTCAGGTTGGAGATGTTTCTTATTTGTTCTGTAAAAATTTAAGCTTACAGGGAGCTAGAAGTAATAGCACACAGATGATTATCAGGGGCCTGACTAAGGGCATAATCCAGATTACAATGGGGTTCTGAAACCACAAAGAAGAGTTAGTGGCATTTTCAGTTGAAATTGGTGATTGGGGGATTTTTATGACCTAGTGCTTGTTCAGAGTTAAACCCTGAGTGGTAGGGTCAGGTATCACGCATAAAAGAATTTAAAATTATATCATTATAAATAAGGGGGGGGGAGTACAGATTGGGGGCCCAAGGCCCATCTGTAGGTGAAGCAACATCCCTTTACATTACAGAAGGGTCGCGGGGAGGAGACGAGCCAGTCAGAGTACAGTGTAGCAACAATGAAATATATAATTTTCATCTAGTTCCTAGATGCTTCCTCCTCTCCAATATCATGATCCTAATTCTACCTTAGAAATCCGGGTAGACCGTAGGATGTACACTGATACAGATAGGAACCGGAAACGTGGGAAATCCAAGACAGGTGATCCCTCAGGACCAGTGGTGAGAGTGGTGATTCCAGGAGGGTGGAAGGAAGGTAGAGTAGAAAGGGAAATCGATTGTAAGGATCTACATATAACCTCCGCCCTGGGGCCTGGACAACAGTGAAGGCGGGTGAAGGGAGAGACATTGGACAGTGTAAGATATGACAAAATAATAATAATTTATAAATTATCAAGAGTTCGTGAGGGAGAGGAGATTGGGGAGGGAGGGGAAAGGGGAAAATGAGCTAATACTAAGGGCTTAAGTAGAAAGAAAATGCTTTGAGAATGATGATGGCAATAACTGTACACATGTGCTTGTCATACAATGTATGTATGTATGTATTGGGATAAGAGTTGTATGAGCCCCCAATAAAATGATTTAAAACAAAGCAAAACAAAAAGCTTTTAGGAGGGGCTGCAGATAAAGGCAAAAGAATGTTGACAAACTGGTTAAAAGGATGGTAAAAAGAGGTCATGAAAGGTGGGGTTGACTAAAGACTTGGAGGGGCAACCATCAATTCCCATTACCGAGATTGGGGAAGGGCAAGTTGGACTCAAGAAGGAGGGGAGGACTAAAAAGATAGCTCTTTTGCGTCCACCAAAAAGGTAGCTGGTTTACCTGTTGCCTTGATTGCTACCCTGGACTTGGTGGGGGATCACTGGGGTCCTTGAGTCTGGGTTTTTTAGTTGTCGGTGGCCAGGCCCAGTAGTGCTGATAGTGGATTGGGATTTGGAGAGTCAATCCCTCTGCGGAGAGGAGAAGTCACTTCTCCAGTGTCCCTATTGACTGCACACTGGTCAAGGTTTACTGTGTGGCCGGGGCTGCAGGTTATGTTTAGCCCAGTGTTCCTCCTGACCAAATTTGAAGCAAGGTTCCAGCGGTAGACAGTTAAGAGGCATGGTTAGAGTTGCTACTTCCTGATGTCTTTTGACTTCTTCCTGCAGCAGGCCTAAGGGCAGAAACCAAAACCTGGGTTTGCCAAGTAGCCTGTTGCTAAGCTCAAGATTCATGTGCTGTCTCAGCTTGTTCCTTTCAGGCATTACAAACTTCAAATACCATGTTTACCAGGTCAGGATGGGGATAGGAAGGGGGCGGGACCTGAGGGCCATCTTCAACTTTTTAAAGGTGTTTTTTTGTTGTTGTTGTTTTCAATATCAATTGCTGACTGTGTATAAAATGAGTAGCTGAAACAGTAGCTTTTGCCACAGAGGTGGGGGTCTAATTTAGTGTACTGGGTTAAGGTTTCAGTTAGGCGTGAAAGAAAAACGTCAGGGTTCTCATTTGACTGCAGTGTCATTTCTTGTAGCTTGTCAAAATTTACTGTCTTGTGAGAAATGGCTTGTAAGCCAGCCAGCAAACATTGTGTCATGCGGCCTTGGCTAGCTCTGCCTTCTCGTTGGCCTGGGTCTCTATGTGATAAGTCCAAGCTGGCTCTTCTCTAGGAATTGCCTGGGGGCCTACGGGCACGGTGGCATCTGTAAAACGGACCTGGTCTGCATGCTGTTGGGCGGCTGTAAAAATCCACGCTTCCTCATTAGGGGTAAGAGTAGGAGTGAGAGATCATGCCAGGTTGAATCATAAGCTTTGAGTGAGGTATCAGAACGCTTTAATACAGGAAAATGGTGCATGGACCCTGGCAGGGCCTGCTTTCCCTTTATGGAATGGGCACACGTGTTGTAACTTGGTGTGGGAAGCAACAGGGTAAGCAGTAGGAGAAGTTTGGGATGGTTGGGGGTTAAGGGAGTTGTGAGGGGTGAGAGTTTAGGGGGTTGCGAAGGCTGAGGGAGGGGGCTTGAGTAGGTTCTGGGTTTGCAGTAGATGATAAGGAATAGGGCAGAGGACGGGCAGTTGGGAAGGACGATGTTTACAGAGAACAAGAAGGGGTAAGATCAGGGTGAGTGGCGTCAAGAGGTAACGAGAGTTTAGCAGGAGCTGCTGTGGGAGATTGGGCAAGGAGGACTTGGGCTGGGTGATAAAGAAGGATGAGAGCAGAGAAAGAAGAAAGCCTGAATGTCTGAAACCTCTGGCCATTTTTTCATCCAGCAACAAAATATTGTCGAGGTTGTGAAGAATATTGAAGGTGAAAGTACCTTTTTTTTTTTTTTTGGCCAGCGCAACCCCTTGTCCAATTGGTATTGTGTCAATATTTGGTTATAGGAAAAGATTAGATGCTTAGGGTGAATGTCTAGAGCCAGACCCAGCTTGGTGAAATTGGTCAGCAAGCATCCCAAAGGACTGTCCTTAGGTAACTTAGGGCACTTCCCATGGTGTCTCAAACTTAGGGAGGTGTGGACAGAGGAGAAGCATGTCTCCTAGTCCCCGTCCATACCTGTCAGTCAGGAAGTGGCCTGGTAACCCTGAGAGACATCCGGGTCAGAGTTGAGGACCCAGGGGAGAATCCTGGACTCTTCAGAACAGGAAGGTTCCCTGGTGCAGACCTGCTGCTTTACCTGAAAGATAGGGTCCTTGGATCAGTGAAGACACTATGGGGAGCTAAGGGGAGGGAGGGGTCTGGTCTTGTGGCAGGTAAAAATGGAAGGCAGTCAGAGGCCTTTGTTCAGGGTGAGGAAAGGAGGAAGTAGGAAAGCCTTAGAGTAGTTCTGGGTGCAGACACTGCAGAGCTACAGACACAAAACACACAAATAGGTAGTGAAGCTCAGACACACCCACTGCGCTCTAGTCCAGTTGGAAGGTGCAGTGACTGCCAGCCCCATCAGTGGCAGGGGTCCCAGAAAGTAAATAAAGGCTGGAGGCCACATGAGGGAAGATAGACACAGAAAAGTTGGATATGAGAAACTCACCTTATTGTCACACCCTTTCAGGAAAAGAGAATTATCAGGGGATGGCCGGCCTCCTGATAAACTCGTAGCAGCTATGCAGCATTAATTATTATTTATTATAATAACGATATAGAGATCATGACAGAGAGAGAAAGAAAGTAACGATAAGAGTAAGACATACATAACATCAGGGTAACATGCTCACCTCCACCCCTTATGGTGGTCCGCGTGGAGATGGAGAGGGACAGGGAGGAGTTACATGATGAGGGTGAGGAGCTGAGAGTGTCCGGCGCTCAGAGTCAGCAGCAAGGGTCAAGATTGAAGGTCACGAACATTAATTTTCCCTGTTTAAGTAGTCTAACGGGGCACATCATTTCTCTAGTCACCGGTCAGGACATGCTGCAAGTGGGGGCTGTCTTAAGGGCTATAATATGATAATGGTTTAGGAATGCCTCATGACTAAGAGGAGAGGGGGCTGAACCCCGGTGGCGTAGTGATTGTGCATGGGACTGCGGCCCACTGGGATGGAGGTTCAATTCCAGCAGTGGGGCTGGGTCTCCTACTCCCACCACCAGAGAGCAGTGATGCCCAAACAAACAAACAAACAAGCAAACAAACAAAAAAACCATGACTAAGAGGAGAGGGATGTGATAAGGAGACTTCAGACTCCTGGGGGTAGGTGAACAGGTCTATATTGGTAGGGGTCATTGACAATGACTCTTGAATCCCACCCATAGACCTCGAGGAAGCAGATCACTTTCCTAACTTGAGTCATGCAAAGCCCTCATAAAATTGGGAGTTTCAGGGATAATGGCTAGCACACTAAATGTTGGTAAATTTGCTTAATATTTTGGAGTATAATAATTGTGGAAAAGTTCTGTCTTCATCCCACAGAGAGTTATTTTCAGCTCCTCAGTACTAGAGTGATAAAACAATCACTTGCCTGTAGTTGAAGTTCAGATTTCCATGTTCCCGTATAAGTTTGCTGGTCCTTGGTGTCTGGAATGACAAACAAGACTAACAAGCCTGAAGGAATGGTCAGAGGTACTGATCAGAAATTGTTTGTGCAGACAGGCTGCAGAGGTCTGTGGAGCTGGAGGACAGGGCTGCGCACTGGTCAGAGGGAGGTCAGGATGGCACAGAGGCGCCTCCTGCCAATCCCGAGTTTTGGCACCAAGATGAGAGATGAAAAACAGGCGCAGAGCAGAGATAGAATGTAGCCAGTAATGTGAAGTTAAGAAAGATTTTGTTGAGACAGGGAAAGAAATCCTGGGAGGGTAAGAATGAGTAGAGAAAGAGATGGGAGCATCTTGAGCTCTGAGACCCAACGATTTAGGTCAGAGGAATCACACCTGGCAGTAAGGTGATGGGATATATATAGGGTTCAAACCAAGGATGTATGTACTGTACTGATAGGGCAAGGGAGTTTTTTTTTTTAGTGCTGTAGTTGCATGGGCCCTGTGAGTAAATCATCTTGTTTTTGCAGACTTGCTTCATGGTTCAGTCAAGAATGCTGGAAGAAAGGGCTGATTGAACCCACCTGGAAAGATAAGCTCTTTGGAGTGCTGAAAGCAGGGTCTGTAAAGTCCAGCAGGTCATCTGCTTTTCAGAGAGACGGGGGCAAAGGGCTGCCTGGTCCGGACCTGGCCCAAACAATATTTAATAAATTTTGTTGAGTGCAAGTAAGGCAAGGATGGGAAGTGAGAGGGGCTCAAAGAGAGAAGGTGGTCTGATCCTAGGACACATTGCAAGGCCCAAATTAAGATACCATTTTCATGTGGGTCTAGAAAATACCAGGAGAGCCACACCTTTTTTTATTCTTTAAACTTTTGGTGACCTATGAGACATATACTGCTCATCAACTTTTTCAGCTTCTCAATGTTTTGGGACAACTGCTACCTCAGTTTTGTGTGCTCTTGTATGACGATAACTCATAAAACTGTGATTCTGAAGAAATGGGTCTCATCTCACCAATTCAACCATCAGAGTCCACTTGGAATTTAGATATCTTACATAATTGGGTTGTTATTAGTCTAATTTAACTTGATAGCCATGGTTTTTATTTTTTTCTATTACTGAAATATGGTACCAACAAAAAAGTCAACGCAGAAAATAATTCAGTCATAAAAGCTAGAAACATTTTGATGTCTAGTTGATATGATATAAAATTTTGACATGAAACTCATACATTTAAAGTTTTGACAGATGCATGCACCCACATCAAAGTGAGCAAGCACCTTCACCATCACCGTCTTCATCAACACCACACTTGAACAACTGACCCTACCCTGCTCTGACATTAGATCTTTCTCCTCCGGAAGGTGGAGTCTTTAAGAAAACACATTCCGTTTCTGTTGTTTTTTGGAGCACATGGAATGTGATTCTGTTGTTGCTGCTGGTTCTGACTCAGAGTTCTGACTCAGTGAACGAAGCACTGCCCTGCCCTGTGCCGCCCTCACAAGTTTCTTACGTGTGCGCCCGCTGATGTAGCTGCCAGGTCAGCTCATTCTCCTGAGGGCCTTTTTCTTTTTTGTTGCCCATCTACTTTACCAAAATAATGACCGTCCCCTGGGACTGTCTCTCCTGACAGCATGTTTAAACTCTGTGAAATGAAATCTTCTCATCCTTGCCTCTAAGAAACATTCTGGCTGTACTTCTTTCAAGACAGATTTTTTGGTTCTTTTGGCAATCCATGGTACTTTGACCAGCACCGTAATTCAAATATGTCAGGTTTTCATTGGTCTTCCTTATGTGATTATAATAACTATTAATGCACTTGGTTGCTACTTCTAACATTTGTGTCAGTTCTGGGTTAATTTTGTTTGTATTTTTAATATGAGTCATGTTGTCTTTTGATATGCTTAATAAACTTTGACTGAATACCAGACAATGTGGATTTTGTTTTTCTGAATCTTTTTTTTTTTTTTTTGATATCTGTAAGTATTGATCTTTGCTCTGGATTGAAGTTAGGTTACTTGAAAATTGTTGGATTCTTTTGGGTTTTCCTTTTGAGCTGTCTCTTTAGCAGGATCAGAAGGACCGATAGTGTATGGCTAATTGTTTTTTGCTACTGAGGCAAGATTCTTCTGAGTACTCTATCTTTGCTCATGAATGATCAGGCTTTTCAGTCTGGCTAGTGAGAATAGGTGCCATTTCCTGCCTTGTGTGAGCACTGTGTATGTCCTTCTAATCCTTTCATAGGGTGCTTTTTCCAGCTTGAGTTAGTTCTCGTAACCAGTTTCTGTTGGTAGGTTCTGTCAAGAGGGCTGTGACTCGGACCAGTACTGATCAGTTACTCTTCTGAATAATTGAGGGTACTCTGCAGAGCTCTTGAGTTCTTTGCCCAGCTCTTCCCTCTCCAGGACTCTGATTTGTTAGTGCCAGCTCCCTTGACAGCTTTGAATTTTTTTTTAGAACTTTGTCTCCACAACTTAGGGAGTCACCTGAATTCCAAGCGGGTTTCCCCCCTTCCTGCACTGCAGCCTGAAAACTCTCTCTAAGCAGTTAGCAATGTAGGGGCTGCCTCATTTGTTTCTTTGTCTCTGTGATTATTTTCCTTTTTGCCTGATGTCCAATATTTTGAATACCACTGTTTTTATATTTTGTCTATTTTCTCTCCCTCCCTGCATTCTTTCCTTCCATCCTTCTCTCTCTCTTTCATTGTTTTAGGTCGAAGGGCAAATCGGTGTTTTTAAAATTCTCTCTTGGCTGGAAGCAGAAGAGTAGCCAGCTTTTAAAGAAATATGTGGCATATATATATATATGACTTATTTTTCTTGTTCTGATCCAGAGAAAGCAATTGAACTGCGTCTGGCAAAAATTGATCACACTGCAGTTCATCCCCATTTACTTGACATGAAGATTGGACAAGGGAAGTATGAGCCAGGCTTTTTCCCTAAGCTGCAGTCTGATGTGCTTTCCACTGGACCAGTCAGCAACAAGTGAGTCACCCACCACAATTCTGTGAGCCAGGCTACCAGTGCCTGGGCCTAAACTGGTATCCTTGGAATGTTATAAAGTTAATATGGATAAAGATCCACAGTAATCAGGTTGTTCACTCATTCAAACAATAAAAATGGTGACATCTGTTGACTCCTGTCTCTACAAAGTCGGATAGCTCCAGATGCTCAAACTCAAACCAATGCATTGCTTTTGCGTTGCTTAAGAATTACGGTAACCCTGTAGGACAGAGTACAAATTATAGGTCTCCATGGCTATAAATCTGTATGGAAACAGGCTTCCACCTCTTCCACCGAGCAGCTGGTAGACCGATATTTTGGTTAGCAGCCAAGTATCTTAATCACTGTGCTCCGGGGGCTTCTTCCCACATGCCCCGGATCAGCAAAAGGGCAGACTCCAGGTGGGTTGAAATCATTCACAACTGAATGAATCCCCTGTAGAAGATAGCTAGCATTGTGCTATCAGTAAGTGGTGTTGGAGCTAATCGGGACCAGAACTGAAAGTGGATAACTTAGCAGAGTTGTGCCCCTTTGATTTTGGAGAGGAATGCATCTAAATGAGACAAAATGGAAAGAGTAAACCAGCCAACTTCAAAAGGTTCATGGAAAAATGCAATAAAAGGATGATGGGGTTTTTCCACGAACTCTTTGAAGTTCCCCTTTTATTTCTGGATTTGTATGAAGATTTTTGTGCATGTTTCAAACTGTTATGCCTACACTTTCTGGGTAGTTCTTTCTTTTAATGTCCAGTCACTACTTACTGTCTCTGAGTTAGTTCTGGTGACCTTGCTGTCCTGCCTGCTTTGATTCTCCCAGGTGGACAAAAAGGAATGCCCCCGCCCAGTGGAGGCGGAAGGACCGTCAGAAGCAGCACACAGAACACCTGCGTTTAGACAATGACCAGAGAGAGGTAAGACAACTTATGATAAGAAATGACTCTCTTATTGTACTACACTTCCCTTTTCCTTCCCATCCCATTGATCCTCTGATCCACTTCTGCCCACCAGGAGGGTTATTGATAAGTCTACTTCCAGAAGCTTGATTTGAGACAATTCAGGATGTAGGATATATTTGCAAGAGACAGCGTGCACCACGTAGGTCTGTGGTTCTCAACCATCCTAATACTACGACCTTTGATAGAGTCTCTCATGTGGTGACACCTCCTCCCCAACCATAAAATTACTTTTGTTGCTACTGCATACGTGTAATTTTGCTACTGTTCTGAATCGGGCAGCCCCTGTGAAAGGGTCATTCAACCCCCCACAGAGGTCAGGACCCGTAAGTTGAGACCGGTTGATTTAGGCCCTGGTCTGATCCGTAGAACCTTTCAAGGGGCCCTGGTGGCGCTGTCAGGTAGGCCTCGGACAGCGATTCGACATCGCCTACGGCTCTACCGGAGAAAGAGGAGGCTCTCTGCACTTGTAAAGAGTTCGTATATCATCAACCAATGCTGGCAGTTGTACTCTGTCTTTTAGGATCTATGTGCGTTAGAGTCGACTCAATGGCAATGAGAACCTTTTTTGAGAACCTTTCACTGTTCTTTCCTTACTTGCTAATGCATGCTATTCACTCATTTTGTGTGTGTGTAAGTGTAATCTCAGATATAAGAGTCCAAAATGTGGGGGAAATCTTTAAAATTTGGTGAGACTTTATTTTGAGAGAGATAGAGGCAAAGCTGAGCTTGAGTGAATGCTGTGTCTTTGAACTTGGCATGTGGATGTGGGACTATGACCTTTCTCCTACTTTTTCTGTATCTTAACTAGTTCATATTATTTCTGCACATGCTCTCCCTCGGTCCCCCCTAACCAAAGGAGAAGAGTATTATTAGATTCCTGGAAATTGAGGTTTCTTGCATTTGCTTCCAAAGTCTCACTGTAACCAGAATGTTTTAGCTCTGCCATAACTTGTACTTTCAGTAGTTTCTACTTAAAGCCCTCGATTGGAGAATTGATCTTATTTAATTGCAGAAAAGTTATGAAAATAGGACTCACCTTCACAAACTTATTTCAGACATAATCGAGGAAAGACTCAACAACTTGAGTTTTGCTCAGATGAAATGCAATAAAACATTGTTTTCATATGTGTGAGGCACCTCAGTTTATGGGAAAATATTTTGGCTTTGTTTTTTTTTTAAGAGAGTACATTAAAATGGCATGGTATACTTAGGGATTTTTAACTGCAGCATATAGTTGTGCATATATTTATTTTGTAAATATAGCATAGGGCATGTTGGGGATTGCTATTTAAATGCTTCTCTTGGATCTTTCATTTCATCTATAATGCTTCTTTCAGTGGTGTTTGTGGACCATTTTTCTTGGTCACAGTGTACTAAGAACTTTGAAATATGAAGATGACAAATGTGTCTTTATAGCAAAGAAGATAGCTGTATCCTTCAGAATTGCAGTTTATTGAGGCAGTGAACGGTGTACAGATAACTTCGGAAGAGTCTTTTGAAAGGACTGAGACAAATGAATGTTTGATTACTGATGAGAGAAAGGTGAAGTTATTTCTACCTGGAGTCATCATCCAGTTGTGGAGGAGCCAGTACCCTCTAAGCCAGCAGTTCTCAACCTGTGGATTGTGATCCCTTTGAGGGTTGAACAACTCTTTCACAGGGGTCGCCCAATTCTTAACAGTAGCAAAATTATAGCTATGAAGTAGCAATAAAAATAAATTTATGATTGGGGAGTCACTACAACATGAGGAACTGTATGAAAGGGTCATGACATTAGGAAGGTTGAGAATCACTGCTTTAAACCATAAGTGATGATGCTCATTGCCGTCCAGTTCATTTCCACTCATAGGGACTCTGTAGGACAGGGAAGAATGCCCTTTTGGGTTTCTAAGACTTAAAATCTCTCTCTTATGCCTTATCGCAATTGGTGGATTCAAACCATTGACCTTGTGGTTAGCAGCACAGTTTGTAGATTTGCTAAAGAGAACAGCGTTCTAAATAGAGGACATGTTTGGTGGGTTTTATGTAAAGGGTGCTGTGATCAGTGTTTTGAGAGGAGCTAACCACTTAGTTAGGGGGCATATCTCATTGAGGAAAGACAATAGGAACTGGTCTCGCTGTGGGAGTCAGTAATCAGGGCTGATTGAGAGACTAGAACTTCATGGGGAAATTCCATTGTTTTAAATTTCAGTTCTCCATGAACAGAGTTGTGCTAATGGAATAAATACAGGATAAGAGTGAAAATGTTAGTTATGAACTGAGGATGCTTCATAGACAGCATAATGTAGAAAATGCAGTTGTTAAATGTGGCTTCTTCTTTTCCAGATGAAATGCTTACTTAGTTTTAGTAAGATTATACTTTATGATGAAAGTGGTAGTTATCTTTGATACGGGCAGATGGGTTTAAATTCCTCCCAGCTGGGGGAGAAACATATTTTCTTAGTAGCACTCTCGGATTTGAATATTTGTACACACTGTATGTGTGAATATGCTGCAGCCTGGGGTCTTTCCCCTGTCATATCATTCAGTCATAACGTCAGCCCTTAACGGGCTTAGCAAAAACAATCTAATCACATCACCTCGGCTTTTTCTTTGATACGGGAGTTAGTACATTTTAAACTTTTCCCATCTCATCCACCTCCAGGAAAGAAAGTAAAAAAATGTGGAGTAACAGTGCCCTCTACTGGTACCTATCCTTTCTGGTTGCCTTTAGTTTGTGTGCATGGTTGCAAAGGGTTTTTGATTTTTTCTGTTTGCTGTAGAAGTACATCCAGGAAGCCAGGAATATGGGCAGCACCATCCGCCAGCCCAAACTGTCCAACCTTTCTCCATCAGTGATCGCCCAGACCAACTGGAAGTTTGTGGAGGGCCTGTTGAAGGAATGTCGCAACAAGGTGAGCTATCGACACTTCTGTGTGTGTGCTCGTTCCCATGGCGAGCCAGGTGACACCAGAGCCTGGCTTTGACTACTCTTTTGTGGTTTTTAAATACTGGTGACATAATAGGCTAATACTACATGAAAGTCCTGTTAAATCGGGATTGATTGCATGTGTTTTAGATAAAACATACCATTAATTGAGGACAAAAACAATTTGCTTGATAGACTTACTATATATCCTTTAAAACTAATAGATGTAGTTTTCAGTTTTAAGTATCTTTACTATCTTGAAGCAGTTGTAGTTGAACTATCGTTAAATATTGAGATGGAAATGTTTCGCTACACTGAGATAACAACAGTGATTACTTGGGTCTGAAACTGAGAATTTACTTAGAAGATTATGTTTCAGACCAAATTATGCCTTTCGGCTTATGCTTACGCTATCTGAATATTTTCCTACACCCTACAAAGAACCATTCTTCTCTTTTAATGAAATAAAACTTATTTCTAATATATTATTTCTATATTAGATGATATTTTAATAATAGATATATATTTCTAATATGTAATGAAATAAACTTATTCCTAATGAAATCAGTGGACATGTTGTGTTGCTATTAGAGTTGGTTCTAATTCCTAGTGAATGAAACACTGCCCAGTGCTGTGCCATCCTGCACTTGTTCTGATGCTTGAGTTTATTGTGGTGGCCACTGTGCCGACTACCCACCCCTGCTCTTCTCGGTTTCTAAGTGGTGATCATTGATGGGATGAAATAACATGTACTTGTGGAAAAAGATATTGCTGCAAGGAACTAGATTAATATATTAAGACTGATATTTTAAAATTGGGTGTTGAAAAAAAACTAAAAACACTCTGTTCTTCTGAGTCATTGATACCTCCCTTTCTACATCAGGAACATTGGTAATGCTGTGTTATCTCAAAAGAGTGTTCCTTCTTGTCTCTGGGAATTTTTTCCCAAGCAGCTGACACGCATTCTCAAGTTTTGATAGGCATATCCACACAGGATGTCTCCCTGCTGGCTGACCAGTAAGACGCATCTCAATTTCTTTCTTCCCGCCCCTCTCGTGTGCGTCCCAACTGCTGGCGACAGTCGGGCATCTCGATTTCCTTGATGTTAACATGTAGGTAAACAGGTATTTTAGAGTGGAAAAAAGTGCAGTGTTAAGGGCTGAGCCCTGGTGGCATAGTGGTTGTGCGCGGGACTGCGGCCCACTGGGATGGAGGTTCAATTCCAGCAGTGGGGCTGGGGCTCCTACTCCCACCACTGGAGAGCAGTGATGCCCCCCCCCCAAAACAAAACAAAAATGCAGTATTAAGTCTTAACACTTTTAATTGTTGGCTAGCATTTAAAGTAACAAGAAGTCTCATACTGTTGGGTTACAGATTGGTATGATGCCTTTGAAAAACAGCATAGCATTATTTAGTAGTTCTTGTAGGTATTTTCCCATGGAAACCTTTTTAGCCTGTCCCAGGGCATCTGAACAAGAAGTTCATAATAATATTTTTATAGTCGTCCCAAACTCAAACAACCTAGTAGGAGAATATATAAGTAAATGGTTTATTAATGCAATTGAAATGGGCAATAACTATTTCCAACATCATGGATGAATTTCACAAAATTGAGTAAGAAACCACAAAAGTAAAACATAACAGGCAAAGCTGTATTGCTTAGGGACACAAATGTTATTGAGGACTGTTTCCTTGCCTTTCTGTTAGTTTCATGTAAGTCAGGGTGGTGACCACTTAGAGTGGGAAGGTGACTGACGGGAAGGACAAATGAGCTCTTCAAAGGTTTAGATGAGTGGTTCTCAACCTGTGGGTCCCTCTTGGGGGTCGAACAACCCTTTCATGGGTCACCCGATTCATAACACTAGCAAAATTACATTTATGAAGTAGCAATGTAAATAATTTAATGTTTGGGGGGTGGGGGAATCACCACAATATGAGTAACTGTATTAAAGGGTCATGGCATTAGCAAGGTTGAGAACCACTAATTTAAATGGTCAGTATTTTGTTTCTCAATTGGGATGATAGTTGTAGTGGCAAAATAGTACCTAGAGTCATGGTGGTACAGTGGTTAAGCTCAAAGGTGTGTGGTTTGAACTTGCCATCAGAAAAAGATGAGGAAACATCAAGATTTTTGTTAATAAGTGCCTCGTAATGACCCCATACACAACAAAACAAAACACTGCCTGGTCCAGGACCCAGGGTCTCATTTGTTTTTATGTCTGAGCCCATTGTCCTTGCCACTGGACTAATCATCTCCTTAATAGGCTTCCTCTAACCTACTACATTAACAAGCATGGTGCCCTCTTCAAAGGCTTGGCCCCTCCTGATAGCATATTCAAAGTATGTGAAGCAGTTTTTTGCCAACCTTACTTCTAAGGAGCATTCTGGCTGTACTTCATCCAAGACAGAATTGTTTATCATTTTGGTAGTCTGTGAGATACTCAAAAATTTTCATCAACACTATAATTCAAATGTATCATTTCTTCTGTGGTCTTTATTTATTGTTCAACTTTTACATGCACATGAGGTGATTGAAAATACCATGATGGTGGGCTGAGACCCGGTGGCGTAGTGGTTGTGCGTGGGACTGCGGCCCACTGGGATGGACATTCAATTCCCACTCACAGGAGCAAAGGTTGGGCCTCCTACTCCCACCACCAGGGCAGTGATGCCTAAAAAAAAAAAAAAAAATACCATGATGGGCTGAGCCCCGGTGGCCTAGTGGTTGAGTGTGGGACTGTGGTCCACTGGCTTGGCAGTTCAAATCCAACAGCAGCAAGGCTGGGTAGCTCCCACGACCACCAGAGGGCAGTGATGCCAAAAAAACAAACATACACCGTGATGTGGATCAGGCATGCTTTAGCCATCAAAATGACATACATGCTCTTAACATTTTAAAGAGGTCTTGTGCTGTAGATAGTCTAATATTTTTGTTTGGTTTCATGAGTGTGTGTATATATATATGCACATATATGTACACATATATATACATTTGTACATATTTCCAAATAAAAGTTAGAAGTAATAACACCTAAAGTGTTGTTGCTTCTGAGAAAAAGGATTTGGAGTGACCTACCCCCAACTATTTAGGTTTTTGTCTGTTAAAATTTGTAGCATGATTGAATCTTGCTTAAAAACTTATTAAGACTCGGGCTGAGCCCCGGTGGCGTAGTGGTTGAATGCGGGACTGCGGCCCACTGGGTTGGCAGTTCAAATCCAGCAGCAGCTCTCCAGGAGCACGACTGGGCTTCCTACTCCCACCAGGGCCGTTATGCCACCAAAAAAGAAAAAGTTTATTAAGACTCAATAAATTTGGACTTAAAAGTCAGATTTACCATTACTTTTGTGCAAACTGTCTGGCATTAGTTTCTTATCAGGTTTCTAGAGATGGTAATAATTCTTATCTCAAATGGCTGCAAGGAAGCTTAAACAGGATAAAGCATCCTTAACAACATAGTCCCTGGCACCTAGTATTTTATTATTATTTTAAAAAATATATGTGCTTTAGGTGAAAGTTTGCAGAACAAAGTGGTTTCCTATTTGATAATTTGTACAACATACTTAGTGCTCCATTACTGGCTGAATTCCCACCAGTATGTAAGCACTGTTCTCATTTCCGTCCTTTTATCTTTGTTTGAGAGCAAATATCCTTTTGGTTTCACATAATTGATAGTTCTAAGAACCATGTTTCTCTTGGTTGTTGTTTAGCTTATAAGCATGTTGTTTGGCTGAGAGGAAGTATCTGAGAATGGTTTCAGTCCCAGATCAGGGGGTCTTAGTCTGGGATATTCCTCTGTTTTCCTCTACATCAGAACAAAGAAGTCTGGTATTTTTTTGTGCATTTGACTTTTTTTCCTTTTAGATAATTTTATTGGCATACAATTCACATATATAATTCTATAGTTCATATGAAGGAGATTTGTATAATCATCATCAGAATGAATTTAGAGCATTTCCTTCTCTCTTTTTTTAAAAGTCATTTTATGGGTACATCATTTATCTCCTTCTCATGCCTGCTGCTGTCATCATTCACCAAACACCTGCTTTTCCACTCAAGCCCTTGACATCAGCTCCTTGTCTTTTCCCCTCCCTTCCCACTGCCCCCTCCCTGACCAACCCTTGAGAATGTGATTTTTTGTTCCACATTTTTCTTGCTTTGTTTGGGACTCAATGGTATGATTCTAGTCAAAGTGCTTCATAGTGGCAACCAGGTTCCATCTGGTTCAGGTTACCGGCCTGTGAAGGCTTGCTTCATGTGACCCATTAGTCCCTTGGACAGGTTGATCCCTTGGGTCTCTGTGGTTTTCTTCACAAAGTATTTTTCTTGAAGCTGTGGTTAACATTCTACATCACGTGGGTTTCTTTGTTTTTGTTTTAATTTGGCTTTTACAGTAAGCGTTTGAAATTTGCCAAAAGGTAAATTATTCTACTCTAATTGTTTTACCCATTTGATGGGGTAAGCCAGACATAGTTCTAGAATTAAATGTTGGAAGCTTTGTTTAGTTTGTTTTTTAAGCAGTAAGGGTCAGATTGTGTCTGAAGTAAACATGGTCTAGGGTTTTAGTCAGTTCTTTCATCTCATAAATGTGAAAATGAAATCCAGAGTTAAATAAATACTTACCCAGGGTTGTGTTGTGATTTCTTTGTTCTTATCTCCTTCTTAACTGAACTTTTAAGGCACGCACTGTACAATGAACCTGACCTCTGTGTAGTCGAGCATAAATAGATTCTACTTCCTGAACCTTCATCTTGTTCCTTGCAGTCTGGCAAATGAACTCTATAAGGCTTCTACCTGCATGTGATCTTGCTTATTTTGGTATTCTGATTCTGCTGGCTGATTCTTTATAGACCAAGAGAATGCTTGTAGAAAAAATGGGCCGAGAAGCTGTGGAGCTAGGACACGGAGAAGTAAATATCACAGGGGTGGAAGAAAACACCTTGATTGCCAGCCTATGTGACCTTCTGGAAAGGATCTGGAGTCATGGGTTACAGGTGAAACAGGTAAATGTCTAGCCTTTCCCTGCCAAACAAACTCTTACTGTTTTCACAGCTTGTTGTCAGTTTCTATCAAGTCTGCCCCGACTCATGGCAACACCATGTACAACTACTTGCTGCTCCTGCACCATTCTCATGATTAGTTGCAGATCTAACCATTGTTTTCCATAGATTTTCATTGGCTAGTTTTTAAGAAACCGTTTTATTGATAAATATAATTCATATATCGTAACATTCAACAGTTTAAATGTATTAGAGTCATGCTATCATCACCACAGTCAATTTTAGGTCATTTTCTTCATCCTTGTTCCCGTTATTATTTGCTTCATTCCTCCACAACTTCACTGTCATAACTCTCTGCTCACCAAACTCACTGCCATCAAGTCAGTTCTGACTCAGAGCAGCCCCATCGGACAGAGTAAAACTGCCCTTGTGGGTTTCTGACTTTCAATATTTACAGGAGGGGAAGGCCTCATCTTTTTCCTGGGGAACAGCTTGGGGTTTTAAACTGCTGAAGCAGGTAGTAGCCCATTCATTGTGTAACCCACCATGCCATCAGAGTTCCTTAAGAAAAATGATTAGTCTAGTTTTTATCTATCTCTAAGAAAAATGATTAGTCTAGTTTTTATCTATCTATCATCTCCACCTACCCTGAATTTCAAATTAAGAAAAATCACTCAAAATATATTTCTTAAAAATTCCTCAATGTAAAAAGAAAACAGAAAACAATAAAACCAGAACAATCATACATGAAGAAAAACAAAGCTCATTAAAAAGGCAAGTAGGTCAGGTCAAGTGGATGTCAGAAGAGACTCTGAAATACGCTCTTGAACATAGACTAGCCAGAGCAAATGGAAGAAATGATGAAGTATACACCGAATAGAAAATTTGGAAAGAGTCCAGCTAGTATGCTCTTTACAAAAGAGGATGGTGAGACACTGCCTCGCATAATTTGGACATGTTATCAAGAGGGCCCGGTCACAAAACGCCATCAGGTTTGCTAAAATCATCAGAAAAAGAGGAGGCCTGTCTGAAGATGGCTGTAACAGTGGTCTCAGGCATAGCAATGATGACAAAGGTAGTACAGGCCGGGCAGGGTTTCGTTTTGTGGCGCAGAGAGTCACTGGGAGTCAGAATCAACTTACCAGCACCTAACAACAGCCCGTGTTGGTAATAACCTGATGGCAATGGATTTGGGGTATCCAAATTTGTAACATGTACAATTTATTACATGTCCGGAATAGTTTAAACCACTATTATTGTCATTTTAAATGTCATATTTTATTATATTAGCTTTGGTATTGCTTAGACTTGCAGTTAAATACCAGCTTGCTTTCTTGATGACTTGTTCAACTATACCTTAATCCTCATTGTAGTGATAACCTAGTCTCCATGACTCTCGCTAAGGGCATACAGGCTTTGTAACTGCTTTAGGAAATTCAGGTGGGATCCTGTAGTCTCTTAGACTGGATGGTATCACTGAGTCTAAAAACCCAAGCCATTCTTCAAGCAACACATCTTGTAGGGATTAATAGGTTTGCTCTTTTCTTTAACTACTAGTCACTTTGTAGATCATCTTTTTTTCTGTTCCCAGTGGGGGATCATTTCCTTTGTTCTCTATCTTTTTTATTTTTTTTAAGGATTTTAGTAAGAAAATATATTTGTATACTTTGTATCTGGATGTGCATTGAGGCAAACAATATTGTAACTTCATAGCAAAAGCCAGTGTTTGTGTGTCTAAATTATTCCCAACAGTTCACTGGGAGCCTGGGCCTAGGAAATCTGACTTTTAGATCTGTTCCTCTCTTGCCTTGGTTCCAGGGAAAATCAGCCTTGTGGTCCCACCTGTTACATTATCAGGAAAACCGCCAGAGAAAACTCACATCCGGAAGCCTCAGTACATCAGGTAAGATAGTTTCTGCACCTTTGGAGAGAGCTCCCTTAGCCTGCTTCGTGTCCCAGCAGCAGATGGTTCAGGTCAAGGAAGCTTTTGCTCTGGGATGTTTTTTGTTTTAAGCCACTGGGATCACTGATCCATCGAGCATATCATGGAGCTTGCTTTCATTGTGTTTTTCTTTTGATCAATGAGATAGAAGATTTATTATTAGCAAGAGGCTTGTCTTAATTTTAATGATTGTGTGTTTAACTGTGGTATTGGTTGTCTAATGTTTGAACAAGTCATTTCCACTGCCTTTTTTTTTTTTATTTCTGACATCGATATTGAGATTATTTTATCAGTCAAGAGAGTCTTTTTGTCAGTGCCCTGTCCCAGAACTTCTCAAAGTCAAGACCTGGTGTGATTCACAGCCTTTCTGTGTACAGTTTAATAAACTTGTCCGTGTTGGCAGGGACTACAGAGATTCTCTAGTCCAGAGAAATTGAATGGATTCAAGATCACACAGTGGATTAATGGATGAGGCTAGAATAGAGACCAGCCTCTGGTCACCTAGCCAGGTGTTCTTTATACAACCCAAAGGCCTTCCTCTTAGAACAGTTCTCCTCCCTTTGCTTTTTCATACCTTTGCCCTTCACATGTGGACCTTCATCCTTTGCTAGGATGTTCTTACTAAGATGTTTCATACCTTTGCCCTTCACAAAGGACCTTCATCCTTTGCTAGGTTGTTCTTACTCTAAGGATAAACACGAGTTTAAGTGTGGTGAAAAGAAGCGCACAGATTCAGCGTTGTCTTTGCCCATACACTAGGAGCCCTGAAAGTGGGAGAATAGTTGGCTTAAAAGCAGACAAGAGCTCCTAGGAACAACTCAGACTTAAGGGGAGTTGCTTTTTTCAGTCTACATTTTTGATGCTGGAGAGCACAATCATTTCAGGAAGGCTAGTGGACTTTCTGCTGGGGATGAACAGTAGCCTCAAATTGGTAACAGTGAGGTAGTGGAACTATCTATATTGTAGGTACTGGGCCAGACAAGAGAGCATATAAAGTATTTTATCTTTTTTTTCCCCCTAGAGGTCCTAAGCATACTGGAAATGTTCTTTCCCCATTCCTTTGACTCTTTGGAGGTCAGTGCAGGACACAATAATAAGTCCAAGGTTAAACATGTCTTCTGTTGGTTGTGATGTGACTATAACCTGATGAGTCATAATTACTTCATACACGTTTATGAGCCCATTCATCAAAGTATCACCCAAGTAATTGTCTGCATCGGGAGCTAGAAATCTGTGTCTGAGTCTTGATTTTGCTATTTGGTGACCTTGACAAAGTAGCCAACCTCTCTGAACTTCAATTTTCACCTCTATTAAAATGGAGCGTTGGGGTGTCTTCCAGATTGTTAGAGAAATGAAATGTGTGTAAGTATAAAATCTGATAACATAATTACTTAGTAAATCTGTATGGAATTATTGATCACTGTGTTAGTCATCAATTTTTTTTAATCAATTTGTCATTTGAGATGAAAAGTAGGCAGTTTGTTAGATATTCAGATCTCAGTGGACATGATTACCTTCTTCTTTTTTTAAAGGAATTCTTCTTGATTCAGAACGGAGGAAATCCGATGCCAGCTCGGTCATGCCTCCCCTGAGGATATCACTGATTCAAGATATGAGGTTAGTCTGGGCTTACATGCAAAAACCACTAAATCCTTGTGCAGGATTGCTCCCTGGGTGTGTTAGGCAGGATTCTCCAGAGAAACAAAACCAGGAAACTAAGATATATAGATATATATATATGTGTGTGTGTGTGTGTGTGTGTCTATGTACATATATAGTTTTCATATAGTGAAAATTAACACAACAGCAGGTAAGTCCATAGAGCAGTACAGAGAGCTCAGTCCAGCCCACTTTTGTGAGACAATTAATACACTGAAGGTCTTTCTAATCGTACAGCCATTGGCTCAAGGTCAAGGAAGCAGACAGGGGAGCTGAAGTGCCGAGGTGTAGCAGAGGCCAGTAGAGCAGCATGAGGAAGCACATCTCCTCAGAGCTTCAGGATGTGTAGCCTGACAGTGTCGCAGTGCAAAATGCTGGGCTGCCGACTTTGTGGGTGACTTTGTGTGGAGCAGCCCAGCACGACGAAGCGGTCTGCGGCAGTTCACAGGTTGTCTTGGCCAGGTGGAGCAGAGCGCAGGCTAGAGCCTGCGGTTGTGTAAAGCAGCTAACTCAGGCAGCAAGCATGCTGGCCTGGTCGCCAGGGAGAGCGAGGAAGAGGCCGGCCTGGGGAGCCACTTAGCTCGGTTGCCTTCCAATCAAGCTGCGGCTGTCTCCTTAGACTCGGCCCATAGGCTCCTCCTTGAGCCCAGCTGGCACTACAAACGTGTCACACCTAGGTTTGCAGAGCAACAGTTAACCAAGAAGTCCCCCCATTGGTTTTGTTGTGCTTTGTGATATGTTTGTAGAGCTGTGTGAGCAGCCGCGCTTCCTATCATTTGGGGGAGAATTGCAGCAAGGTGAAGGAGCATAAGGAGAAGCTGTCAAGGCCTGGAGGTTCTGGGCCTAGCCTGCTGTTTTGAGGGCCAGGCTGTCTTTTTTTTAACACTCTTCTTGGGGTAAAAGCTTATCTGGCAAAGCTATGTGGAGGCCCTGACTTGGGGAGTGAGAGCAGTGGGCTCTCCTACGATGGCATAGAGCTCCTCCCAGGCCTTCTCTGACTTGGGGCTGAGGCATTGTCCCCGAGTCCATCTTCCATCCCCACCCTCCTCACTGCCCTTTTCCTTTTCCCCTTTCAGGCACATCCAGAACATTGGGGAAATCAAGACTGACGTGGGAAAGGCCAGAGCATGGGTGCGCTTGTCCATGGAAAAAAAGTTACTTTCCAGACACCTGAAGCAGCTTCTCTCAGAACATGACCTCACCAAGTAAGGCTGCTCTCCCTGGAGGGAAGCCAGCTGCCCCGAGTGGTGGGAGGGGTGGGAAAGCTCCGAGAAAGGAGGGGGTGGGGTGGGTGGGTGGGTGAGGAAGTGTTGGGTATGTCAGTATGGCTGGATACAGTTAAGCACAAATTACACTTGAAAGCTTTGAGATATTTCCTCTTCTCCCTCTTTATCCATTGAACAAATAGTTCTGCTGTATCGGTCTCCCCATCCTCTCAGTCCACATTGCCATCACTAGCTTTCATACAGAGTAACGAGAAGGATGGAGACCTCACTGGGTAGCTCCAAGTTGAGGCTTCTCCTTCCTGTACTCAGGTGACTTGTGTACTTCTTGGGCATAGTGTGTTTTCTGGTCTCTTACCCTATCTTGAGAAATGGCTGAGAATTCAAAGGAAACGTTTTAAGTTATCCCTGTATCTCTCTGAGTTAAGAGCCACCACCAAGCAACCAACTCCTTGTCCTTTGTGTCGGGACCCCGCACCGATGCCCTCGAGCAAGAAAGGGGATGCAGGCAACCGTCTGAGACCTTTCCACCCACATCACTCACCCAGACAGAGCAACAGACAGCGTCTCCGGCTCTCAACCCTAGAGCAGTTCAAGTTGAATCTCTAGAAGAGCAAACATGTATAGTAATACAGTGAGGACTGGTAGGACAATTAACAAGCATAAGTCAATGTGTGAACTCGGAGTTTGGAAGAGAAAGCCTTGTAATCCAGGTTCTGGAGGACAGTGTGTGTCCTGGCGGTAGTTGTGTGCGTGCCGTGAAGGAAAGAAATCCTTCCTGTGGGCCAGCTGTGGGAGAGACATCCAGTCAGCAATAAGACAGCAGAGTGGTGGCCAAGAGGGCATTGTCGAAGTGTAGGGTGTGTGAGTGAAAGGGCGAGGGCAGCCATCAACAGTCTGACCATGGTGAGGAAGCTAGTCTTGGTTTCTTTCAGCTGTAGTCGGGTTAGAGGAGGTAGGTTCAGTGTGTACTCAGTTTATAGTACTTCTCACTCAGCATGAACCCCTGTGCTACTCTGCCAACACTGGCAAGTCATTTCCAACTCGGAGTGACCCGGTAAGACAGGTGGCCAAGGCTGTTCATCTCTATGGAAAGAGATAGCCACATCTTTCCCCCGGGGTTCAAACTGCCAACCTGCGCCTTAGTCGTTGAATGCTTACCATGGAGACTCCAGGGTGCTTTGTGCTCCTGGAGTGTGAGGGTTTTGCTGCCATAGATCACATCGCGGGTGAGGCTAAGGGAGAGAGAAAGGGGGCACTTCATCAAAACTTGCGCGGTCTCCCTACCCCCCACCCCACCCCAGGCTTATTAACATTCCAGTCATGCATACGCCTCACCAGGTCTTTCTTACCTGTTTCTGCATGACTTGTTCTCTCATCTCTCCTCAGATGTTTTCCCTGCTCAAGTTGCCTAGACTCCCAAGACTTGGTCTGTTCTTTCTCTAGGCCCCATAGCATTTGTTCAACCTTTTTTTATGTAACTTTTTTTATGCTGTCAGTGTTACCACTGTCTTTTAAAACATGACGTAGTTGAGTGCTTAAACCACGAGCCTGGCCTGAGCACCGGTGGCGTAGTGATTGAGTGCGGGACTGCGACCCACTGGCTTGGTGGTTCAAATCCAGCAGCAGCAAGGCTGGGTAGCTCCTACGACCAGCAGAGGGCAGTGATGCAAAAAACAAACAAACCATACGCCTTCCCCAATAGTGAGCCTGTTGCCTAACACATAGTAGGTGTTTAGCCAGTGTACAGTAATGTGCGTGTATAATTGCACAGACAGGAGATGGTGAGAAACCTGGGAATAAAGCTGGAGAGAAAGCTCCTGATACTCAGGTTTCCAACATAGCTTCCTTAGCCCAGGTTCCTCATCCCAGAGGACCTACTAAATGACTAAATCTAACCCAGCTGGGTAATCGTATATTGTGAGCCCCCATTTTCTCTTTTGACCACCCTGCAATGAAGAATATTTCATTGTTCCCCCACACTGTGGGGCTCACTGGGTTTGGCCGCAATACCCTGGTCCATCCTCCTGCTTCTTTTCTCTTGCTCTTTCCAGGATACCAGCCTTGGTCCTCGGTTTCTGCAGGCACCAGCTGTCTCACATTCTCACTTGCAAGCCCTCTCTTCCTCTTCCTCTTCCTCTTCCTCTCCCTCTCCCCTCTCCCCTCTCCCCTCTCCCCTCTCCCTCTCTCCCCCAGTGATGTCATCCATTCTCATGAGTTCTGTCACCTCTAAGCAGGTGACTCCCACATCTGGATTTCCAGCTTGGACATTTCTTCAGAGCTCCAGCCTTGTGTTTATTTCCACATGACATCATAGCCTTTAGCTCAGACAGAACAGGCTGCACAGAATTGTCACCATGACGACCTGTCTTCCCAGGAGCACTGGTGCAGTAGTGGAGGACATAGTGGGCTGCTGCCCTCGAGGTTAGCAGTTTAAGCCCACCACGTGCTCCTTGGGGAAAAGACGAAGCTTTCCAACCTTGACAACCCACAGGGCAGTTCCACCCTGTAGGTTAGAGTCTCTGGAAGTCAAAATTGACTCGGTCATAGTTTTGTTTTGTTTTTTACCTTCTAACTTTTTAAATATTGGCCAGCCACTACTGTTTTTTTTTTTTTTTGGACATCATTGCTCTCCGGTGGTGGGAGTAGGAGGCCCAGCCCCACTGCTGGAATGGAACCTCCGTCCCAGTGGGCCGCAGTCCCGCGCACAACCACTACGCCACCGGGGCTCAGCCCCAGCCACTACTCTTTGAGCATCCGTCTCACTCCTTCCCTACCTACACTTAATGTAGGTGTCTTTGTTTTGCTTTACTTCCCACATGCACACTTCACTTCTGTTAGCCTTTGTCCCTCTGCCCCAAGCTCTTTATTCTTTCACGTCTGCCACCCCCCCTTCACGCCTCACGGGCACTACATCGTCTACATGCCAGATTCAATGTCCTTATGTTGATTGTGACTGTTATTTCCAGGGTAAACAGAAGAAACTCACAACCTTTTGGGGCAGTGTCTCACACTCTGGCTTGAACATGCAGGACTATTCTTTGTTTGATCCTAGCCTGTCTTTCAGCCTGACTTCCCACAACTCTCCTTGCTCTGCCGCACCTGTCTGAATATGTGCCAGCCTTCAGGTCCCCCTTGTTCCAGCAAGCCTCCCAGGATTGTTTCAGCTCATGGGACTGAAATCCCAGAGAGAGCCCCTCTCATTGTGGGCATTCTTCTGCAGTGACCCTTGCCCAATAGATTCATCTGGACTGTATTTGAGGACCTGTGCTGCTCTCTCTAGCTCCTGGATCGAGGAGGCCTTGATTGGTGGATATTCTGTAGATGCCTAGTGAAACTACAGGACAGAGTAAAACTGCCCCATAAGGTTTCCAAGGCTGTAATCATCACGGAAGCAAACTGACACATCTTCCCCTCACAAAATGCCTAGTGTGCTTGAACTGCCGAGCTTTTGATTGACAGCCGATTGACAGCCGAGCGCGTAGCCACTGTTCAACTAGGAGGGCCTCTTTTTAATGTGTTGACATACCTTATAAATCCGTCTGGGTGGTGCCCTCTCCCAGATCTAGGGAATCCCATTCCTCCATGGGCTGTGGCGATTGCAGGCTTGGCAGCCAGGACACGGGCATTCTTTTGATCCCCGTGCTAAGACATGCACATTTGGCTACACTCCATCTCTTCTACTTGGGGAGGATATTAGTCTTGTGCGGTTGTAGATGGTAAGCAGACAGTGGGGTGGGGTGTGGGAAGGGAGGCCATTTGAAAAGAGGTGGAGGGCATGTGTGGTCTGCACAGCTCTTTCTTTCTTTCTTTTTTTAGGCATCACTGCCCTCAGGTGGCACAGCTCTTTCTTACTGGTAGCTGGACCAGAGTTTAGTGGCAGAAACCCGCCTCCATTATTCTCAGGCAGCCTTGGGCTTGCATTCCCACTCAGCAGTGTCCTGACTCCGCGATGTCAGGTCTGCTAAGGGCTGGAGGCATGGCCTTGTTGTAAATGACGGTGTTATTCCCACACTGTACTTGAGGATGGCAACCCTGCGAGGAGCCTGCACGGCCTATGCCATCTCTGATGGCATTCCAGCCAGCCCTCAGGGTTGGGAAGGAAGCTCCGTATGACACCCAGCCTTGCACATTGACTGTGTTTGATTTTTGTTGTTCCCACTGTAGTAGAAGCCACTTACCCCAACCTCCAGGGAGACAGGAGTTGGCTTTGTTTCTTTAGAAGAACTGTAAGAGATTGAGGTTGATTTTTTCATTATCCCCACAACTGTCTCCATCCAGAGCTGAATAATTTTAGTGTCTTCCCCTCCCTCTGACTGGGAGACTGATGTGCCGTCTCTCGACAGAAAGTTATACAAGCGCTATGCCTTCCTGCGCTGCGATGACGAGAAGGAGCAGTTCCTCTATCACCTGCTCTCCTTCAACGCTGTGGATTACTTTTGCTTCACCAACGTCTTCACGACCATCTGTGAGTAGCCCTGGACCCCCCACCAGCCTTTGCAGGGCCAGTCTTAGTGAACCTGGCTGAGACTGGCCGACTGTGTCCCGATTTTAGTGGAAGTTGATCACTTGTGCTTCCGAGTGGCCCATTCATTGCCTTTGTGAGGAGACAGATGAATTTGCCCTGCATGGAGAGTATTTTTTTTCTGAAGCTCTGATTTTTATTCTGAACTGGGCAGCTGGGTCCTCTGGCCATCTTACTGCCATTGTTGTCCTCGGCATTTCCCTGGGATCCTAAGGTGAGGAAGGTGGCGTGGCTGGCACGGTGTGGTGAGGCTCACTGGTAAAGAGACTCCTTTTGGTCCTGGACCGAGAGAGATGCCCCGCCTCACAGGCTGCACACCATGCCTCCAGGGAACGCCCGTCAACCCACTCACAGTGCCCCTGCGGAACAGGGCAGAGCTGCTGCTGTGGCTTTCCAGGCCTGAAACACTTCACGAGAAGAGAAAGCACCATCTTTCTCCCTCGGAGCGGCTGGTGGTTTTGAACTAATGACCTAGCAAGTTAGAAGCCCAACATATAACCATTATGCCACCAGGACTCAAAAAGGAAAGCAGTCCTCTTGAGTTAGCACAACGTACTCTTTACGATTCTAGGAGATTTGGACCGAGCCATAATGGTTCCCGTAATTTATTATGTGTCCATGGTCACAGCCCACTCCTGCTGTGGGGCCTGCGTCTTCTGATTTGCAGAATGAAGAACAGGAGTCAATACCGTTGAAGGCCCTTCACACCTCATCTTTCTGAGATGCGAGAGTTCTCTAGTGAGGGTGGGATGATTGGTTAGTGGTTTGGTCAGACACTTGTCCTTCTGCTTCCCCTCAGAGACTAATGTTGTAGTCTTCAGGAGCACAGTTTGGAATTCAGGAGACCTGAGGTGCAAACAATTTTCCTCTTGGTGCCAGTTTAAAAGGGATTGTCATACCTGTTGTGACCTTTCTTAAGAGATGATTGAGTGAAAAGTCCTCTTAAAAGCAACCAATCCAAAGTCCAGTGTTGGTGATACTTTAAAAGGAACTGGTTTCTTTAGTTTTGAGCCTCCAGATGCCTTGGGTCTTTGCTTTGTGGGGTGAGGTGAAGGGGAGATTGACTGATTTCTAAGGTAGCTGGAGCCTGGTGTGAGGCACCTGCTGCTCCAGTGCTTTGTTGGAGCTGGTACAGCAGAGGCTGCAGTCATGCCCACACACGGGGAGCACACCAGGGCTCAGCAGATTAGGGAATGGGTTAGACTGGGTTGCCTAGAGAAACAAATTCAGAGACACTCGTGTGTGTAAGAGAGAGCTGTATATCAAAGAGCAATAGAATATTGAGGATCCACCACCGGAGAGCAGTGATGCCCCCCCCCCCAAAAAAAAATAGAATATTGAGGAAACAGCCCAGCCCAGTCCAGATCAAGTCCTTAAGTCTGACATGAGCCCTTATGTCCGATACTAAGCCATAAGTCCCTCTTCAGACTCACACAGCATATGCAATGATGCTGAATGCAGGAAGATTACAGGCCGGTGGGTGGAATGTCTTGTGGATCCAACACCAGTGGAAGCATCTCAGCACTGGCGCAAGTCACCATGTAACTCTTTCAATTCTCTGCGTGGCTTGTCAATAGAAAGGTGAAAGGAGAGAGAGGGGAAGTTCCCAGAATCCTCACGAGAAGGCACACCGGCAAGGAGGCATCATCAGACCATGACCTGATTGACAGGCTGGACTTGTAACTGCTCAGGGACGGGTTCCTGTGCCCCTCACTCAGTGCCTTTGGGACTCTTTTGAACAGTGATCCCGTACCACATCCTGATTGTACCGAGCAAGAAGCTGGGGGGCTCGATGTTTACTGCCAACCCCTGGATCTGCATCTCGGGAGAACTGGGCGAGACACAGATCCTGCAGATTCCCAGGAACGTGTTGGAGATGACCTTTGAGGTATGTGCTCCCTGGGAGTGACATTCCAGCCCCTGAGTCCTGAATTGGCAGTGCCTTCTCTGTGGAACTCCCTGTTGGAGGCCTGGCTCTGGGTGACGTTGCATGTCAGCAGGGCTGGTCTCTCCTGAGGTATCTGAGGCAAAACCCCAAGAGTGGGCCCTAGCAGGGGGAAGCCTGCCTTGTCTAAGCAGTTGCTGACTGGAAGGGCCTTAGTGGCCTGACCTTGTCCTTGCCCTGTCCACGAGGTGCTGAGACATCCCCACAATTTCAGCTGCTGAGCCCCACTCTTCAGAGATTTCCTTCAGGTAGCAGTAGGTTCTTTATGAGCTGTGGACCAACTCCGCCCCTGCTGAGCCATCTGCCTGGGCAGTAGGGGAGCTGTGAGTCTGCCCTGTGCTGTGGAGGGCCCACGCCCATCAGAGCTGGGCATGAGGCTGCCACCCCTTTCTCCCAACTTCCTGCTCTACCTGTCCCTCCTCTGTGGCTGTTCTCTTCCAGTGCCAGAACCTGGGGAAGCTCACCACTGCCCAGATCGGCCATGACAACTCGGGGTTGTATGCCAAGTGGCTGGTGGAATATGTGATGGTCAGGAATGAGATCACAGGGCATACCTACAGGTAAGTGTGCCCTCTCAGCCAGGCCTGTGAAGGCCTCTCCCGGGCCCTCTCGGTTGTGATAGACTGAAGTTGTTGCCTATCTGGCTTAGCCTTGTGCACCTGAAAAGAAATGGGAGGGTGTCTTGAGCAGAGATGTATTGGATGGGTGCTTTTCAAGCCATTCAGGGGCCTTCCCTCTGTGGAGTAGTTGAGCAGGACCTTGAGGGATCCCCAGCCTGCTTTCAGTGTCCAGGAGAAGGACACTGGAGGCTGCTAGCAGCTGACAGGTGACTGACTGACCTTCAGGTTCCCATGTGGCCGGTGGTTGGGGAAGGGCATGGATGACGGGAGCCTGGAGCGGGTCCTGGTTGGAGAGCTGCTCACGTCCCAGCCTGAGGTCGATGAGAGGCCATGCCGGACCCCACCGCTGCAGCAGTCTCCTAGTGTCATACGGAGGCTGGTCACCATCTCGCCCAACAACAAGCCCAGTAAGTGGGAAGAGGGACGGGCCCTGCCACACAGCCTGGAGCATGGCAGCTCTCTCACGCCTGTGCAGCTGCCACAGGACCACCCACCCTCAGTAACACTTGCCCTCCTCGCCTAAGCCAGTAGTTGGCCACCGTCCTTAAGGCCATGGAAGGAGAGGAGTGAGCGCCGGGAGCCTGGCTGGGGAGCTCTGTACTTGTGTGGGTGATGGGCCTAAAGAGGAGTGGAGCCTTCTTTTTAGTTGGTTTCTTGGTCCCTGGGATTTATGACCAAGTCTTGTCCTTCTTTCAGATGCTAGAAATTCCTAGGTAAAGTTGGAAAATTAAATGTACCAGCAAGTCTTAGAGGCAAAATTGTAAAGTATTTATTTTGCTTCCCCCCTAACGATTTTGGGAAGACCTACCTCATCAAGGCTGGTGGGTAAGGGCCCATTTTCCCTAGGATCCAGTATGCCCTGCCATGGGCCTTTCCTGGGTCCTCTGCTCTCTGCCCAGCCGGCTCAGCGCTGCTGGTCTCGGAGATTGGTTCAGGATGTTTGCTTGGTTTTCTTGTAGAGCTGAACACTGGGCAGATCCAGGAGTCCATCGGAGAGGCCGTCAACGGCATTGTGAAGCACTTCCATAAGCCCGAGAAAGAGGTGAGTTTTCCGGCCCTCCAGCCCAGACATCCCAACAGTGTGGTGCTCCTTCAAAGGTCTTTGTGCTGGGGACAGCAGTGCGTTGTACATGGTGTGCCTCTTTTAGTGTGACATTAAGCGGCACAGTGGCCACACTGCCTTTGTCTTCCTGCTGGGAAATGTTCCTGGGTGTGACTCAGGTCCACCATCCATTCATGCACCAACCACTCCCCAAGAGCCAGTTCTGTGCTGGAGGAGCAGCTAGGGACCTCAGGGTGAGGGTTGCAGGGCTGGAGCACAGTGGTGATCCTGGCTCGCTCTCCCTCCCTATAGCGAGGCAGCCTGACGCTGCTGCTCTGTGGAGAGTGTGGACTTGTCTCGGCCCTGGAGCAGGCTTTCCAGCATGGATTCAAATCCCCCCGGCTCTTCAAAAATGTCTTCATTTGGGACTTCCTGGGTGAGTGGGGCAAGGGTGTGAGGATGGGAAAAGCCTAGTAAGAGGCCCAGGTGGGTCCATGGCATGTGTACTGACTGCTGGCCTTGGCATCTGAGGGACAGAATTGCAGTGAGGCGAAGGTGACTCCCATCACGTAGCTGTCTGTGTGCTTGAAGAGATGAAGCACTCCCCACCCTACCCTCCACTTCCTGAGAATTGTCCAAGGGAGATCCTTCTGAGGTCTCTGTTGTGTGGTGACAAGGTTTGCCCCTGAACCTTTAAACTTTCTCTTTGTAGATCACATTGGAATCCTGGTCTCGGGGTTGTGCCCACTTGGGGAATTCTTGTGGGTGTTTTGTTTTTCAACCTTTAGACTAGGCGAGGACCATCTTTGTGCCGAGGACCACGTAAGTTAAAATAGTAATGATGAGGTCAGGGAATTGGACGGTTCTTTGGAGATGTGACCCCTGGTTCTCAGAGCACTCAGGTTACTCCCCGTCTCGTGTGTGGATTTGGAGGTCTGTGGCATCTGGGGCATCTCCGGGGCAGTCAGGCAGGTTGGGTCAATGGCCTTTGTTCCTGGCAAGCTCTTTTCTTTTTCATAGAAAAAGCACAAACTTATTATGAGACATTGGAGCAGAATGATGTTGTCCCTGAGGAGAACTGGCATATGAGGGCCCGGAACTTCTGCCGCTTTGTCACTGCAATCAACAACACTCCCCGGAACATTGGCAAGGACGGCAAGTTTCAGATGCTGGTGTGCTTGGGAGCCAGGTACTGCAGCCAGCCCTTGTGGGGAATGGTTAGTGACCTGGCGCCCGGGGCCGGAGCATGCGTTGGAGAATTTCCTAGGGGCCTTTCATTTCCTTTGTGTACTGAGTGTACATACATGTAGGACCTTTGGGAATAAAGATGAGTGTGTGTGTAAGGAGGGGAGGATTAAAATCCTGTTGGAGAAATTCCACGCAGAGTCTGTGTAGGCATCCCTCTGAGTCTGCCATGCCTTAAGGAAGATAGTGAGAATAACACTAACGCCAAACTAATTGTCCCCTAGTTAGTTCTGACTCACAGCAACCATATAGGACCAGTGGACCTGCCCCAGAGAGCTTCTGAGACGTCAAATCTTTATAGGAGTAAACGACCTCCACTGACCCCTCAGAGCCACTGGTATCTTTGAACTAGTTCATAGCCCAAGGATCACTGGTGAGGAGAAAAGAGCTGAATGAAACATGCTCTCAACGACCACCGCTGCCCTCCAGCTGATTCTTAGGCATAGTGAGGCTTGGTGGTGTCGTGACTTACAGTTTAGGCTGCTAATTACAAGGCCAGCCGTACTGGCACCAGTTTGGTGCGAGAAAGACAAGGCTTTCTGCTCCCATAGAGTTAGAATGAGTGGACAGCGACGCTTTCTTTGGAGGCTGTTCTTAGTCTGGAAGCTCTGCTGACACCTTTTTTACTGTGGGCGACTCTGAGGGTCTTTGAAATGCCAGGGGCAATAGCTTTTAGCATCACAGCAGCACACAACAAAGTGACAGCTGCTGCGCAAGACCTCATTACAGGGTTGGAAAGCAAGGAGGGTACTTTGAAGACTGAGCTGTGCCTGACCCACACCACGCTATTCCCCATCATCATGTGTGTGTGTAAGTTGGACACTGAGTGAGGACGACAAAGAAGATCCGATGCTTTTGGTTATGGCATTGGCAAAGAATATTGAAAACTTGTTTGTTTGAAACAAACAAACAAAAAAGCAAACCTCTTTCTTGGAAAAAGTACAGCCAGAATGTTCCTTGGAGGCAAGAATGGTGAGATGTGACCTCCACACACTTTGGACTTGCTGTCAGAGACCGGTCCCGGCCCTGGCGTGAGGCTGGTGGGTTTGGGTTCTGTGGTGCACCAGGGTCACTATGAGTGGGCGCCTGACAGCCACGGAAAGCCAAGTCTCAGAGCCCCCGGGCACCGTTCTGCCCTGCCCTCCCCTCCTCGCTTGCTGTGGGGCAGAAGACGCACTCCTCCTGTACCAGAGCTGGCGTGAGAAATTGGGGCTTTCCTTCAGTGCCTGCCACGTGCTGCGTTCTTGTCGTTCCTGATGGTGCCTGGGCAGGGAGCTTGGCTGGGAGGCAGTGATGTCGATTGTCTGGGTTGGTGGTGGGCTTGTCGGGAGGAGGATGAGCAGACCTGGGGTGGATGGCGGGGCCCACCTGTACCTGGCTCCCTTGGTGTCCCTTTGAAGGCCATGGAAAGCCACACAGGGCCTCTCTGCCAAAAGCTGGCGAGGAAGGAATTGTGGCGCTGGGTTCCAGCTGCTCCAGCTTCAGACTTGGTTCACGGAGCGTCAGAGCATGTTTCCCCTTGGCGTCGCACTAACCTGCCACTCTCTCTCCTGTCACTTGCCCTTCTGATCCCACCCTGCCAGAGACCACCTGCTCCACCACTGGATTGCCCTGCTGGCGGACTGCCCCATCACCTCCCACATGTATGAAGACGTGGCCCTCATCAAAGACCACACCCTGGTCAACTCCTTGATCCGCGTGCTGCAGACCTTGCAGGAGTTCAACATCACGCTGGAGACGTCCCTTGTTAAAGGCATTGACATCTGACCTCCCGTCCCCTTCACCCCCCACCCCCCAAGAGAGACTCCCCTCTGCAGCCCGGCCCTTCTTCCTATAGAGGGGCCTCCCTGGAGCTCTGCAGAGACGCACAGGAGCTGTACAGTCACTGTAAAAAGGAAACGAGAGGATTTTTGGAATAAATAATCTATTTTAGAGTTTATTTGCAGATTTGCTTTTTACACACTTTCATGTGAAAGAATGACAGGGAGAGGGAAACGAGGTTGGTGCCGCTTATTTTGAAGCTGGCGCCCTCCCTCACCATGGCCACGTGCGTGCGGGGTGCCTGCCGCCTCCCTGGACTGAGCCTGGGCGGGGCTCTGCTGCCTCGCCCGCTGTGTTCCTGCAGCCATCCCGCCCGGTTTTTAACGACTGTTTTCTATATTACCATGGTTCGGTAGGTCTGGCTCTCCGGGGCCACAGTGCTGTGCTGAGCAGCCAGCTCCGCTCCCAGCCCCGGGGTTGCAGTAGTGCTGAGTCAGCCCCACCTCTGCTTTCTTTGCTTTCCTTTGTGTCAGTATTATTTGGGAAGGAGACGTCCAGGACCTGCCATCGGGCAGACATCGGGTTTCCTCTTGGCACCAGTTGCACAGAAGTAAACATGAGCATGTTTTAACAGATTTCTGTTTTTTAGCATCCTATTTATTTAACCCGTCATTGTGTGTTTTTTAAGTCTTTTGTTTTTCTTTAACTTGCCTTTTTAAGGGAAGGAAAAGCTTGTCACAGTCTAACTGGCTATGTTATTACTGTTAAATTTATATTGTTTTGCAACTTAGAGACCAGCTACAGTAAGGCCCACTTAATAAAACACCTGAAACTAAACTGTGTGTGCCCCTCACTTTTATGGGGGTTGTGGGTAGTGGGTGGTAGAACATGTAGTTTGGTGCCTCTGTTCTTTGGGTCTGTGGTATCACCCCTCACAGTGGACTTGCTGGATGCTTCTCCCTGCAGTGCCAGGAGCTCATCCCTGTTCACACCAGTGCCTGTGTGAGAGGGATGCTGGCGAGCTGCTTTCTCCACTCCACAGAGAGCGGGGCTGGCGGTCAGAGGGAGGTTGTAAAGACTTCCACTTGACCAAGACCAAACCCACTGCCATCTAGGTGACTCTGTAAATCTCATCTTTTTTCCTATGAAGCAGTTGATGGGACAGGCTGGGTCCTTTCTGGAAGAGGGGGCATGGGACAGCAGCTGAGGGAATAGGGCACATGAATCCTTGCTTCTGCTTGGGGGGGTGGGGGGGTGGCAGGCAGTGCTGAGGGAACACTTTGCTTTTCTGCAGGTGGTAGGTGGCAGACCTCTCAGGGCTCTGGGAGCCAATTCCCTTCCATTTTACTCTTCAACGAGACTGTGTGTTACGTGATCAAGTAGCGCCTGGACCTGGCCCATGTCGTGGGTGCTTCCCTGATAAGTGCACAGTTCCCGCCTCGTCTGCTTCCTGTTCCACCTTCGAGGTATCCTTGTGTGTCACCACCGTGAAGGCTTCCCGGACTGCCCCCAGCACCAGTTCCTCCCTCCCTCCTGGTGTCTGTGGTTGTTCAGATACTGGCTCCCCCTCCGCGTGCTTCTCTGCCTTCACATTGGGCCCACTCCCGAGGCTGCGCTCCCTGGCAGAGGAGATGGGAAGGGAAGGGGCCCGGGAGGCTCTAGTCGACCGCAGTGTAACATCCTGCCGGCAGGGGGCGAACGTGGGCTGTGCTGCAGCTGCTTCTCCGGAGGCTGTGGGAACAGAGCCCTCCGTGGTGGTTTTGAGGTGGTGAGAGAGGGCAGGAAAGGAGATGGCTAGCCGGGAGCGTCAAGCTTGGCTAGACAAGTGCACTGTAGGCCCAGGCCGGCGTTTACCCTGAGATGGGTGCATTACTCTCACCTCTCCCTTTTCCTTAGAATCCTAGACGCAAGTTTAAATGACTTTGGCTTTCTAGGGAATAGGTGAGGAAGTTGCGACGCAGAGAAGTCTCGTTACCTGTCACACAGTTGGTACCCATCTTGCCGTTCCCACAACTGCCTGGCTTTTCTCTTGACCAACAGCTGCACCCTTAGTCCATGCAGGGCAACTCTGATACTGTCAGAGACTTCCCCGACTGCCCTAAAGTAGAGACCAAGCCCACCGGTCTATTTTTATCCCTTTACCCGTACACTTCTTCCTAATACCTGTATTTCTTAGCTCTACTTGGAAGTTTTATGAGGACAGGGCTTGGTGCCCTTTGTCCACACAGTTGTGAAGGTGTCATTGGCTTCTAGTGTCCTACTCGACAGAAGGAAGCACCCCTGCTCCTGCACGGCCCTCCAGGTGTTGCTATGCTTGAGACCGTTGTCGCCGACATGTGTCATGAGATGTGTCAGTGAGTCTCATTGAAGAGGAGATCCCAGGATGCCTGCCAGGGACCAGTTCCTTCTGCGTGCATGTCCCAAGGGTGTGAAACTTGCTTCCAAGGACAAATCTGGCTGGACTGCTAAGGTAGATTTCATCTTCTTGGTGTTCCCTGGTGCCGTCAGTGTGCTTTCCCGAAGCCATGGTTCCTCCAACACATGGGGTTAGTCAGCCCCATCGAGTGGCCGCGGTGCAGCAGAGGGAAGCACTGCCCGGCCCTGCGCCAGCGCATGAGTGTTTCCTTTGAGCCCTTCGTGGCAGCCACCGTGTCAGTCCATCTTGTCACGGGTCTTGCTCTTTTTTGTGGCCTTTCTACCCAACATTAGGCCGGGTATCTCCTGATGATGTGTCCGGAGTACTGAGTCTGACGCAATAGGTGTCTAGAATAAATCTGTTGGCAATGATTAAGATCACATACGAGGGAGGAGGAAGCCTTTGGTTGGATCCTTGCTCTGCTCCTGTGACCTTGGACAAACTGCGTAACCTTTCCGAGGCTAGCTCTACTCTGTAAAGTGGCGGACGATGGTGCCTGCCTATGGGGTGGTTATGAGGATTGAATGAGTTTATTGCTTTTGGAGCTGCCTGGTATCTGGTCTCTCTCTCTCTAGAACACTGTTGGATGTCTGGTCACTTTGCCGGCTCTTTGTGTAGGAAATGACCGAGCGCCAGGCCTCTCACACTCAAGAACCTCAGTGGCCAGGGTTACAGGCTCTGGACCACCCAGAGAGGGAGTGGCTGTGATGACTTGTTCAGAATGGAAGATTGTCAGAAGAGTGGACACTACATACGGCCAGAGCAGAAGCATCAGAACGTCGATGTGCTTGCTAGATGGGACAGTTTGGGGCCATTGAGTACGACTACAATCTGAGGTGAGGGAATAGTGCTGTCTTGTGGCTTTACATTCATGAGGGGGAGATAGCCCTGGACCTGGGGCATTGCTGGTGATCGGCATGCAGATTGAATGAAGACCAGAGCCATGAGGAATGGTACTGCAGCTCTGGGCCCTCCTGACCCGAATAGAAAACCCAGGGCCAGCCCCCCAGTGCTGAGCTCTGCAGCAAGGAGAGGCATGCACCACACTGCCCTGTGCTCACATGCTGCGTGGCTTAGAGACAGTGTAGCCCAGGGCCCTGCCTCAGCAAGTCACTGACAACATGTGCTTCGTAGACCCACCCCAGGGGGTCCAGGGTGGGACCCACTGGGAGCTCCTCCCCTCCTTTTACTTTCTCCAAGTTTTAGGTATAGTGGTTTTAGGCATAGCGGTTGCATCTTGGGCTGCTAACCTCAAGGTGCACAGTTCAAGACCACCTGCTCCGATGGGCATAGTATCAGGAGAAGCCAGACCCTGAAAAAGAACTTGATGCTACGTAAGGTAGTGGGCCAGTGACAGACAGGAGGACCTTCCTCGGGATGGATTGACCCTGCAACGATGCGCTCCCACATCTCACTTGTGAGGACGGCACCGAACCAGCCAGCGTCTCTGTTGTACGGAGGGACACGATGAGTTGGAGCTGACTTGGTGGCACCTGGACATAACAGCAGTCCCCACGAACCAGACTTATATAGCACTGGTCACTAGCAGAGCCAGAGAGGGAGGGGCTCCCAGGGCTTCCTGGGGAGAATTGCCCTTGAACCAGGCCTGGGTGAGCAGCCTTAACAGAAAGGAAGTGGACAAGGGTGATCCGCTAAGGCTCGTCTTGTTCTGACCCCATGGTTTCTTGGAGTCTGTGGCCGACCTTCCCAAGCTGGGCCTGCCTTGGCCTCCTCCATTCCACACGGCTCTAACACACACACCCTCCATCTGGCACGGGCAGGAGCCTGTGAGTAGTTGCCAGAGTCACAGAATTTGACATTTACACTTTGTTCTCAGACAAACTCCTGATTCTGATGCTGTGCGGCTTACCGAAAAGATCTGAATGACAAAGCAGAGAATAATCGTTATAGAAAATGCAGAGTCACTGTACATGTTATGAGGAGACCCACAGAGCTGCCGCCAGCCCCTTGGGCAAACTGGGGGCTAGCGGCTCCGAAGGGTTCTGGATGATTATTTGGGTTTGAAAGGTCAAGGCTGTTGTGCTCAGAAATGGAGCTTCCACCAAGGAGGCCTCATTCTGCATAAGAATATGAAACAAGCCAAGGTCTTGGTAGTGTGCTGGCAGGTGAGAATAGGGGGCAGTGGGAGGACATTCAGAGACCCAGCCACCTGGTGAGAGGCAAGGGTCTGAGAAACAGAATGGGCCACTGAGGATTCCCCCAGGAGCCAGTTCAGCCAGGACAGAGAGGGACAGGGGCCTCCTCCTTATCTGGAGTTAAGTGAAACTTTGTGCAGAGCCAGCCGTGGTTCCTTCCGCAGGAACTTCTCACAGAAGGTGTCATCTGTTTGGGCTAATGAGGGAGAGAGCAGGGAACAGATGCAGGAAGCAGGGTGCCAGGGAGGTGGAAAGCTGCAGGAACAGGAAGTGGAAGTGAACTTGAGAATTGAGAACCTGGAACCTGCAGTCAGGGGTGGGAGTGGAAGGTACATTGCAATTTACCCGCTCAAACTGGCCTGACTCATCCCCAGGACCCAGTGCATACAGCCATCCCCAGCCCTCCCTTCCCTGGGCTTCTTGGCTTCTTCCCTTCCTTCATGGCACACTCCTATAGAGGCCATTCATTTTTTTCCTGAATAACCTGCCTCCCAGTTTCTTAGTTTAGTCCTTGGTTTTAGTGGGGCATAACTCAGTAAGAGCCACCATGGTTGTAGTAGGTTGCCCTTTCGGGTGCTAACCACAGTCAGTACTTTGAAACCACCAGCTGCTCCTCATGAGAAAGCTGAGGCGTTCGTTCGATGCCTGTAAAGAGTCAGTGTCTTGGGAAACCCCAGGGGCAGTTCTACCCTGTCCTACAGAGTGACCGTGAGTCACAATCGACTCTGGCAGCCAGGTGGGTTTTTGTTTTGTTTTAATCATCTTCCAATAGCATTCCTGAAAAGCAGTCATGGGATTTAGGTTCTATGACATCTTACGTGTAAGAGAATGTCACTCTACTGTTACATGTTCATAATATGGTAGAGATTTGTCTGCTGGAAATGCCTGCTCCCGAATTGTAACTTCATCCCATCCTGCTTCCCAGCTTCTAGCTAGTGCCCCTCCAGTTTTGATGTTTGAACCTTTGTCTCTGATGACGGTGCTGATGAAATCTGCCTAGATGTGTGTATTCACCTGGTCCCCAAATTCAACCATTGCATCAAGTCCATTCTCCCTCACAGGGACCCTCTGTAGGGTTCCCGAGGCTGTAGAACTTTATGGGAACCTCTTGTGGGGGCAGGGTTTGAACCACCGACCATGTGATTAACAGCCCAACACTTGTCCAGTAGCAGGGCCTCCTTTGGGAAATTTCTTTGATGAACAATTCGGTTATTTTCAGCATTTCTGAAACTAAGCTCATTCCTTAGAGTCTTTGGTACAAATACGTGTCTGTTGCATGGATATGTAGAAAAGGAACTGTGTGGGTAGGGAGTATTTGTTAAATTCTTAAAATGGTTGAATCCCTTTCACTCTTTTCAAACAAAAAAAGTTTTGGAAATGATGATGGCAAATGTGTATAAGTGTGCTGAATACATTTGAATGACGGATTATCATAAGATTTGTAAGAGCCCCCAATAAAATGATTAATGAAAAAGAAAGATCAAAGGCATAAAAAAGCTCTTAAAATGCATCTAAATCCAGCTCCCAGGAGCAAAGGCTGGGCCTCCTACTCCCACCACCTGAGGTCAGTGATGCCTTAAAAAAAAATGCATCTAAAAGCGATTTTCTAAAAGGAAAGTTTGCTTTCCTCCTCAAAAAACAAAAGCCCAAACTCACTGCCATCAAGAGGATTCCAATTTGTAGGGACCTTTAGGACAGATAGGACTGTGCCTTTTGGTTTCTTTTTTCTTTAAAAAATTTTTTTTAATTATTTTTTTGTCCCTTTTGGTTTCTGAGACTTTTGATCATAATGGAAGTCAACAGGGTCATTGGTCTCCTGGGGAGGACTGGTAGGTTTGAACCACTGACCTCTGGTTAGCAGCTGAATGCATAGTCCAAAATGCCACCTGCAGGGTGTAATGCCCTCCATGGTCTGCGTCCTAGACAGCCTTTGCCCATCGTTTTCTTTTGACCCGTTCTGCTGGGGGTGAGGACACTGGTGACTAGGAAATGGAACTACTTGGATATCCTTTTTACAACAAAGTGTCCATTCAAGTCCTTGCCCATTCTTCTGATGGGTTGTCTGTCTTTTTCTTGTTTTTAACACTAATAGTTCTGCAGATGACTATTAGCGTAGTATTTTTCTTCTTCTTCTTGGTTTTTAATCACTTTGTCTTGTCTCACGTGTCTGGTTATTTTTGACTGACTACTGCCCTCTGGAGGACAGGATTTGAATTCGTGCCTGGCAGGCTGTCTGTCACATTAGTGTAAAGTGACCAGACGTCCTGCTTTTTAATGATTTAACAACATCCCACGGCATTTTAAAATTAAAATAAATATATTACAAAACTATTTTTATGGGGGCTGAGCCCCGGTGGCATAAGTGGTTGAGTGCAGAACTGCACCCCGCAGGCTTGGCGGTTCAAATCCAGTGGCGGCTGGGTAGCGCCCACGACCACCAAAGGCAGTGATACCCACAAAAAAACCCCCCAAAAACTATTTTTGTGTTGTATGAACATTTTTGTTGCTCCATATAGACCAAATTTTAAATCAAGAGCCCCCCCCCCCCCCCCCCTTGTCAATGGTGTCCTGCTTAAAATCTGGTCACTTTACACTAATGGTCCATGCCCATTGAAAGGCGGTGCTGCTAGTCTTCAGTTCGCAGGAGTGGCCTTCACCATACCCACCCTCAATTAGGACACCTCACAAGGGCCCTTGATTAGGGCTAATCCTTGAGTTGCGGATGTTAGTCCTCTATCCTCGTGAGTCTGCGGAAATCTCTACTCATCTTTCCAACGTCTGGTCTCGCCTGCCTTTCCGGACATCCGGGTGGGTCTCTCATAACGAAACCAAACTATTCACCACCGTTGAGTCGATTCCGACTCAGAGTTACCATCCAAGACATGGTAGAACCGCCTCTGGAAAGCTCTTATTCCCCCACCCCCACCAGGTTTGTTGGTGCAACTCCCGTTTGTTATTATCCTTAATTAAGCCTCCTCATGAGTCAGTGACACAAGACTTTCACTGGCAAAATTCAGGACATGGGAAATTGGTTTCTGTCAAGATGGCAAAGAGTAACCAGTCACAAAATCGAGTTCTGTAGCTCAAGCCATCCAGCAGGACCACAGAAGAAAAGGTCTCACCACCCCTAGGGTGACTCCGGTTCCACCTTGTCAGTCTTCATAGAAGGGGAAAATCTCGTTTTCATTTCATGGTCTGGCTGGTGGTTTCCCACTGCCGACCTGTGGTTAGCAGGCCAACTCATGGTCCACTAAGCACCGGGACTCCTTTAGCTCCTACGCGGAAGGCAGGAATTCTGCCTCCGACCTTCCACGGTCCTCTAACCTAAGATACAGGGGAGCCCCGAGTGTAGGTTTGATCAGGTTCTGGCTCCATTTCTCTAGACAACCCTGGGTCTTCCATCTTCTGTGAGTAGACTTGCCCTCAGCTGGACTTTCCTCATGGTAGCAGGATGGAAGCAGGAATGACAAGGCTTCAACAAGTTTGTGGGAAAACGCCATTTTCTTTTTGTTTTTTTTGGCATCACTGCTCTCCTGCGGTGGGAGTAGGAGGCCCAGCCCCACTGCTGGGATTGAACCTCCGTCCCAGGGGGCCGCGGTCCCGCGCACAATGCCATTTTCTTTTAATTCCATTTTTCCAGGGATCTTTTCGATGTCCCCTCCTATCAGTTCCCTTGCTCACAGCAAGAGGTGGGAGGATGATTTAGTACTTGTGACCCAAGCAGAATTCTCATTAGGGTCCCCATGACCCGACCTAGCTGCCTTTGGACCAGTGGCTGCTCAGGAAGATGGAATGCATGACAATAACCAAGCCAATTAGAGTCTGTTCTTAGAGCTGCGCTTCCCGCCAGTTTTCCCAAGAACCTGGGTCCCCTAAGCCGGTGTGCTGTGAGGAAGAGAGAAGGAATACATTGGGGACGGTTGGGCCTGGCGACTGGGCGAAGAGAGAACCAGTCAATGCCTGCTGTATCTTCTGAACATCTCCATGAGCCCCAGCAGGCGTGGCGCCAGTTTCCCAGGACCAACCTCTTTCTGTGATGGTGCGTTCGATTGGCACTCAGCATTGACAAGTTCTTCTCGCAGATTTTTCATGTAAAGTCAGTCTTTTTTTCACTGTAGGAATCTGGCCGACTACAAATGGCATGTCCGCGCTCTCCTGGGTAGCCGGAGACCTGCCTGGTCGGGCTTAGACTCTACTTGTGAAATGTATTCACTCATGTGAGATTGGGAAAGTGGGAGTGGGATGGAGTCTCTTGTTTTTTTGTTTTTTTTTGGGGGGGGCATCACTGCCCTCAGGTGGTGGGAGTAGGAGGCCCAGCCTTTGCTCCGTGGAGCTGGAATCGAACCTCCGTCCCAGTGGGCCGCAGTCCCGCGCACAACCACTACTCCACCGGGGCTCAGCCCTGGGATGGAGTCTTTTTGATTACTGCTTTTGCCTTTGTGTGGCCTTTCCTGCTCCTGACCACGCGGTGGAGATGAGCTTACCGACTGGCTGGGAGAGAGTTCAAAAGTAGCTGAGTAAGTTGAACAAGTTTACACAGACGAGACGTGAAAGGGGACAGGTGAGGACGCCTGAATTACTGGCTCTTCGGTGAGCTCCCGAGGCTTGCCCTTTGAGAGCTGCACGGGGGATCATTTCCCTGGACGCCTACTTCTGGGGTGTCCTGGGTGGCCATTTCTGGAGGACCGGCATAGAACTCTCCCCTCTAGCCCTCCGATCATTTGTATCGGCTCTCCGTTCCATTCTCTCCCTTTCTGCTTAAACTGTCAAGCACCATTTGGATTTTCTATCCAGATCCTTTTCTCCCCAACATAATAAGAGAACGAACCTTCCAGGATGCGGACAATTATCATCTCCACTAATTCCAGCTTTCCTAATTAGAATCACGCCATGGGTATGGATTAATCACCAGGTTCTCCCAACAAGCAGGGGCAAGTGTCTGTGGGTTTTGGGGACACTGTTGCTAAACAGAGCAACTCAGGAAATAGGGCACTGGTCGGTGCTTGGCCTCTGCCAGGAGTGGTGATGGATAGGGGACCAGGGTCTCATCTGCTGAGTGCTGACCGGGCCCCAGGGGCTGTGCTTGTTACTGCACAAGCATCCTCTCACCACCGGACCACACCCTGCATGTGGGGTTTGCTGTCCTCAACTGACAATGGGGAGATTGGTCCTAAATGTCATAGCTAATAAGTGGCATTCAGATATGTTTCTATGCTTTTTTGTTTGTTTGTTGGGCATCACTGCCTCTGGCGGTTGTGGGCGCTACCCAGTGCCCCTCCTGAGAGCCGCGGCTGGATTTGAACTGCCAAACCTGTGGGCCGCAGTCCCGCACTCAACCACTTACGCCACCGGGGCTCAGCCCGTTTCTGTGCTTTGTAGACCCATTTACAATTTTAAAATCTTTTTGCTTTTCCTACTTCACAAAAAGAACCCGTGTTCATTGTGGAAAACTGGCATCTCTGGTCACTGGTGGTAATGAGATGGAAGTGGGCTAGTTTTCCACATAGGACCTTGCATCATAATAATTATAAAGTCACTTCTCTTCCTACCTTAGTTTCTTCCCAGGTTTTGGTAGAAAATGATGAACCTATTTTCCTCGCTCTCTTTTTTCTCCCATCCTTGAACAGCATGGCAGAAATAAGAAATAATTGACAAACTGGTTTTGGTTGAATGATTAAAAAAAAACCACACCAGTTACCTGCAATGAAATTGCCAAATGGATCAAGAGGTAATTGTATGGGAGTACAGGTCTCATCTTGTTATCTTATTAATAAGCCCTCTGAGCGACTTCAAAAGGACTTCAGCATCTCTGATATTGGTAACCTCACCTGATGGTTTTCATGACCAGTCCAAGGGCGTGTGTGCGTGTGCTGATTGCCCGTTCTCATCCCACAGACTACAGGTGATGGTTAGTAATGATGCCGTAAGAATTTTTAAAGATATTATCTGTTGTATGTTTACCCTAAATTGGTCCACAAGGATAACTCACCATAATTAGGTGGCAACACTTCTAATGCAGGAGAGAAAGCCAGTGTGTGCCTGAAAACAAACTATCAACAACCCCCATATAGACACAAATGGACTGTGATGAAAGACCATGGCATTTTAGTGACTTTGGTTATGGCAATAAGAACCACCTCTTTCCAGGTCTTCTTCTTCTCTGCAAGACATTGAAAGCGTATAAAAAGATGGTCATTGGAAGCCTTCCTCCCACCCTTGGCCCCTGTCTTTCTGGTTCCCTCCTCACCAGGGATAACCTTCCAGAAACACAGTTTCTTATTTTCCTCCCTTTACTCAGAGAGACTGTATCCTGTACATTACTCTGAGCTTCTAAATTTGAAAGTGTCTCTTTGTGATCTTCGTTTGTTGGCTTGCTAACCACAAGGTCAGCAGTTCAAAACCACCAGCTGCTCTTCTGGAGAAAGCCGAGGCTTCCTACCTCCACCACACCTTAGCGTCTTAAAGCCCAAAGGGAAGGGACACTTCTGCCCTGTCCTGTGGGGTCACGATGAGTCAGAATTTACTTGATGGCAGTGACTTTCTCGGGGTAGAATTGATCTTTGATGCAAACAATCCCCTTCTCTTCAGAGGTCACAGCTTTTCTGAGACTTAAAACTCTTGTATTCCCCCCTCTTAGGACTGCCGTACTGATGACAGACTTCTCTAGTGTCTTTGACAGTGGCTGGTGGCCTCACGGGTCACATGGTGAACTGTTCCTTGCAAAGGCAGCCCTTTGAAACCACTGGCTGCTCTTTGGGAGAAAGGTGAGGACGTCCGTGAAGAGTGACAATCTGGGAAACCTTGTCTGATAGGGGCGCTAGGAGTTTGAATCGACTCGATGGGAGGGAGTTTGGTTTGAGCTTCGGAAGACTTTGGGGTGCCTGCAGTCTGTTCCCGTAAAGATGGCACCCAAGAAAACCCTATGACACACCATTCTGCTTAGCAACACATGGGGTTTCTGTGACAGGCGGTTGTCTGGATGGTAAGACGCATCTGGTTTGAGGATGTCTTTCTGCCTCCATTTCGTTAGGCAGTGCCTGTCGCTTCCTTACGATAAAGATAGCAGCATTTGCGTGTCTCCGAATACTTCATTCTTGACCGTCTGTCTTAACCTTCGACAAGCATGTACTTAATGCCCACAGATTTCTAGACCTTGCTAAGCTGGAGAATACAGAGATGAACCAGAGATCCAGCCCGAGAGTCTTCTGGCAAGAGGCTGTTGGGTGAAATTCAAAGGATGAGCTCTGGCCAGAAAGATCAGTCTTGGATGAGGGGCTGGGCGAACATTTGGAGTCGTGGTGCTCCTAGAGACAAACAGTTCAGGAGGGCTGGAGCATGGGCCCCACATGAGGGGAAGATAGGGCTCAGTGAGGCTTGAATGAAAGACAAGAGCCCGCGGACAAAGGCTCTTGAACACAACGCACATGACAGCCAGCTTCATGGGTATATAGATAGTGCGGTAGGGGGAGCCCTGTCCTCAGATGAGTCCCCTACTTGGTAGAAGGCGCTCCTGTCACCATTTTGAATCTTCTCATCATTTTGTCTCTGAAGTAGTCTTTTGTAAGCGGAATCTCCTGGGACACTGGCATAGGCATGAGATGAAGGAAGATCCACTGAGTGGCAGCCTAGCACTCCTGGTGTCAGGCCCGAGGATGTGGCTGCAAGATTGCCGGAGGGAACTTCAGTCCAGATTGGCCATGGAGACAGCGAGAACGTTAGCGAGGAGGGGTTCTTCCTGGAGACAGTGCTGGGACCGCCCCTTTGCCCAGTTTCTGCAGTGTTTATATAAATATGAACTCTGATCTCAGCACTAGGGGTGCTGCACGGGGCTTGCTAACCTCCAGGTTGGTAGTTCAAAACTGTCAGCTGTTCTGCCTGCTTCTGTAAAGATGGAGAGTCTCAGAAACTTTCTCTAAGGTGACTCTGGGTCGGGATACGCTCAATGGAAGTGGGTTTGTTTGTTGGTAGTTGGTCTCAAAACTGGGACAGGGGTTGCTGATATGTCTCTGTATGATTACAAAACACACACACACACACACACACACGGCCTTGCGGTGAAGCATACGCAGGAGGTATTGCAATTCTCAAAAGAATTCAGAATCACTATTTTCTTTTTTTCTTTTTTTTTTGGCTGGGGGGGGGGGGGCGGCAATCACTGCTCTCCGGTGGTGGGAGTAGGAGGCCCAGCCCCACTGCTGGAATTGAACCTCCGTCCCAGTGGGCCGCAGTCCTGCGCACAACCACTACGCCACTGGGGCTCAGCCCCAGAATCGCTGTTTTCATTAAACTGCTACAACATTGCAAAGCAGGTATCTACTGGCTAAGAAATATAATTTAAATACAAAGATTATTGCATTCTGTGCAAAAGAGCACCCTGTTTGTATATGTTTTTTTAAGGTGTCCTGCCCGCTGGTAGGAGTGGGAGGCCCAGCCTTGCTGCTGCTGGATTTGAACGGCCAAGACAGTAGGCCACAGTCCCACACTCAATCACTATGCCACCGGGGCTCAGCCCGACTATTTCATTTAAAAAAATAATTTATTGGGGCCTCTTACAGTTTTTTATTATCATCCATCCATCCATCCACCCTCCTATCTGTTCATCCACGCATTGTTAGGTGCCTGTGTACATTTATTGCCATCATCATCATTTTCAAAACATTTTCTTTCAACTTGACCCCTTGGTATCAGCTCATTTTCCTCCTCCCCCATCCTCTTTCCCTCATGAAGCCTTGATAATTTATAAATTACTATGTTTTCATGTCTTACAGCACCGATTACTGTATCCCTTCACCCACTTTTCTGTTGTCTGTCCCCCTGGGAGCTGGGAGGAGGTTATATGTTGATCATTGTGATCGGTTCACCCTTTCTACCCCCACCTTTCCCTTACTTTTTTGGTGTTATTGCTCTCATTATTGGTCCTGAGGGGTTTATCTGTTCTGAATTCCCTGTGTTTCCAGCTGTTATTTGTGCCAGTGTACATGTTCTGGTCTAGCCAGGTTTGTAAGGTAGAATTGGCATCCTGATAGTGGTGGGGAGGTATTAAAGAATCAGAGGAAAGGTGTATGTTTCATTGGTGCTATACTGCACCCTGACTGGCTCATCTCTGCCTTGTAACCCTTATGTAGGGGGATGTCCCATTGTCTACAGATGGGCTTTGTGTCTCCACTTCACACTCCCCCTCATTCACACTGATATGTTTTTTTTGTTCTGGGTCTTTGATGCCTGATTCCTGATCCCACCGACACTTCATGATCACACAGGCTGCTGTGCTTCATCCATGTGGGCTTTGTTGCTTCTCAGCTAGATGGCCACTTGTTTATCTTCAAGCCTTTAAGATTCCAGATGCTCTATCTTTTAATAGCCGGGCACCATCAGCTTTCTTCACCACATTGACTTGTGTGCCTATTTTGTCTTCAGTGATTATATTAACATTCACAGAATGCTGGGTTATTAGAACAAAGTGTTCTTGCATTGAAGGAGGACTTGAGTAGAGGCCCAATGTCAGTCTGCTACCTTAATATTTAACATATAAATATATGTATATATATATCTACTTGCCCATCATTATATATAAATATATTCACATATGTATATGCCTGTGTTTAGACCCCTTTGAATGTCTTTTGTTTCCTATTTCCTCCCAATTTCTTCTTGTCCCACCAGCATGCTCAACCTTCATTTGGGTTTCAGTCATTCCTCCCGGCTACATTGCCCTTGATTAAGACCCATCAGGCCTCCTACACCCTTCTCACCATTGCTTTTAGATCACTTGCTGTTCCCTTGCCCCTAAGTTGGTTGTCACTCCCCCTAAGAAAGATATCTTTTAAAATGATTTTCCATTTCAAACAAAGATATTTCGATGAATTCATAAATAAAAGCCACTCTCAGTTTTGAATATACTGTATTTTGGGGGCCATAAGACGCACTTCCCCCTTCCCCCAAAGTGGGAGGGGGGAAATGAGGGTATGTTTTATGGTCCAAAGGTGTGGCACCCCAGAACATTCGTTTATGACCCAACACGCCCTCTTCCTGTCTGCTGCTGTTTGCTGTGTTTGGGGGAAGTCCCAGCTGCTGGAGTCTCAGTGTCAGTCAGGTCATGTGATCAGTACAGTGTATGCCTCCCCTCATTTGTTAATGAAAGTGATGAGGATTCTTAACACCACTGTTGAGTTTGCGCTGTTAAATATGACCATATTCTGCTATATTTTAATATATATATTAGGATACTGGTACTATTTGGTTCAGAATATTCTTCTTTCTTGTTTTCATGCTCTAAAAACTGGGTGCGTCTTATGCTCAAGTATTTTATGGATCGAAAAATCTGGTAACCTCCCCAAATTATAGGAAATGTTATAGAGGCAGCATAAAAATCCTACTATACATATTTACATTTAAAATGAAATTTGGGCTGAGCCCCGGTGGCATAAGTGGTTGAGTGCGGAACTGCAGCCCACGTGCTTGGTGGTTCAAATCCAGCAGTGGCTCTCCGGAGCGGCACTGGGTAGCGCCCACGACCACCAGAGGCAGTGATGCCCCCGCCCCCAAATAAAATGAAATTCAATCATACACAAACCTGATTTGTGTGAAAAGTTAAATCTTTCTAGAAAAATTGCTCCCCAATCATCCTCCATTCTGGATTTGTTAAAATAGATATTCAAACTGATTTGTCCAAAATGAATCCTCGTTTATTACCAAAACCAGACCCAAGGCCATCCCGTTGGTGCCAACCCTTCACCCTCCAGAGGATTTCTGAGGCTCAGGGTGCTGGGTTTGAATGGCCCACCTCGTGGCAGCAGTCCTCCCGCCACAAGACTCTGCACTCCAGGGAGCGTTGCATCCGCAGGAACATCGTCTCAAAGTCATAAATGATCCACAGTTACTTTGGATCTTGCATTAATCAAAGCAACTGTTGGCTCTCAGTGACAATGAAGTCCACGAGTGCATTTTGCGAATGAATTTCATCTGCTTGAGCGAACCCGGATGGTGTGGCCGGTGACATTGGGCGGACAGCTGCACGGGCAGCAGTTGGAAACCACTAAGTGCTCTAGAGGAGAAAGGAGGCTTGCTGCTCCCACAAAGGGCGTCGGTGTGGGAAGCCACAGGGACATGTCTACCTGTCCGAGAGGGGCCCTCACTGTGAGCCACAATCGGCTTGATGGCAATGAGTTTTGAGGAATGGCACAGATGGTTTGTGTTCAACATCTAATTTAAGGGTTCGTGGGTTTACACCCCCACCCCCACCCCATGCCAGTATCTCAGAAGAAAAGGCTTGGTGGTCGTATCCGTTATGATTACAGCGAAGAAGAAAACCCTTTTAAAAAAACTCACCGCCAGCCAGTCCATTCTGACGCGTCAAGACCCTCTAGGACAAGGTAGCACTGCCCCTGGGGGTTTCTAAAACTGGAACACTTCACTGATCAGAAAGCCAAGTCCTCTCTCATGGAGAGGCTGGTGGTTTCCAACCGCTGACCTGGCAAGTAGCAGGCCAGTGCAGTCCCCCTGCGCTGTCGGGCCCAGAAAACCCCGTGCAGCAGTTTCACTGGGTGACACCAGGAGTAGAGGGCAACTCACAGCAATGAATGAATTTGAAGAAAAGCTTATGATCGATCAAGCCATTGCCTTGTTATTTTCATTCATTACGCCAAATACAATTTTAACAGCAAAATTTTATTCTATTTTGCAATTTGTATGTTTACGCTGTTACTTATCACAATTGCCGCCATTATGCTTTATTAGCGATGCACTATTTTTAAAGAAAGAGAAAAGGCTTTTAGTACTTTAGGAGGCATTCCCCCCTGCTTTTCTGATAGGAGACCATGAATTTTCCTTTTGTCCTGGCCCTGCAAATGGGGTTGGCCTATGGTACAGGGGGCGGGGCACAGGTTCTAAACATGAATTGTCTGTATTCTGGGAGAAGTATTCCTGAGAAATAGTTGTTACAGCTGACCTTCACAGCTGGACTATGTGCTTTCTGAAGGTAGGGCTGGCCTGATTCATCTGTGCGCTTGTTGCAACCTGCAGACACACTCTGCCTGCAGTGGAGGCTGGACTGCATGGCGCAGTGCTCAAAAGAGGTCGCTGAAGCCAGGCTGTGTGGCATTTAGTCCCAGGCAAGGTCCTGAGCCTTTGTCTTCAGTGTCTGTATCTGTAAAATGGGTCAGTAAAAAACAAAACAGAACACACACACAAAGATCTTCATGGAATTCTTGTGAGAGTTAAATGAGCTTATATGGGTGAGATACTTAGAATGCAAATAAGTCTGTCTTGGGAAAAAGTACTGCCAGAGGGCTTCTTAGAGGGGAGGATGATGAGGCTGTGTTTCGTGTACTTTGGACATGTCAGGAGAGGGCAGATCCCGGAGCAGGACATCACGCGCATCATGCGTGCTGACGTCGAGGGGGAGGGAACGAGAGGAGAGCCTCGACCAGATGGACGGACACAGCAGCTGCAACGGGGAGTTCCAACAGAGGGATGGCGCAGGACTGGGCCCTGCGTCCTTCTGTGGCGCATGGGGGGTTAGGGGTCAGAGCCGACTCCATGGCACTTCGCAGTCACAGTGTAGCATACTGCCAGAAGTCGAGGATGTCCTCAACTGGTGCTAGTTTTAATCTCTACGGAGCGGTGTATTGGAAGGACTTGTGACCCTTCCTAAGCAAAAAAAAGAATGAACGTGTCGTTTTTCCGAATCTTTGAAGAAACAGATGGAATCACGGTGTTTATCCCAACGAAGGCAACAACTTTGGGAATGGCATTCTGAGACTCCAGAGAGGATCTAATCCTGTTCACGTATCTTCTTCCTCTTCACTCAGAGGATCAGTTTCCACAAGGAGGCTTGTCTGGAATGGCATTGGAATAACTTCTGGCTGGAGTAATAAAAGAATCCAGGTCAAACAGTATGTAGGCTCACGGACCCTGGGATGGGATGGGAGGTTCCAAGGCAGGGAGCACCCCAGGCTGCCTGCTCAGTCCCTGCCGGCAGGTATGAGGATGGCTGCTGCCATTCCTCCTCCACATAGGCAACCAAAGAGCTCACTGCCCTCAAACCAGGTCCAACTCACCGCGACTGTGTAGGACAGACAGACAGACCTCGTGGGGTTCAGAGACTAGCTCTTTGTGGGAGGAGAAGGTGTCATCTTTCTCTCACAGAGCGGTTGGTGGTTTTGAACTGCTGAATTTGTGGTTTGCAGTCCAATATGGAACCCATTACACCACAAGCACTCCTTAGCAACTATATCACAGTATGGGGAAAGTGATGATTCCAGCCCAGACGTTTAAGCAAAGAGTGCTGTGGGGATGCTTGGATAGGGACATTCGTGTCACATTCTCATCCTTGAAACAGTGACCGTGGCAGGAAGCCTGGAACAAAAGACATAGTTTTAAGCCTGCTCCCGACTCAGCCATTAGAATTGGGGGTGGACAGCTCCTCCCCAGGCAGCTGGGTTGACTGTCTGGGAGAGGGGTGAGTGTCTGTTAGGAAGGGCCAGGTGGACATGGGTAAGCAACAAGCACAATCTACTACCACAGATCCAGTTCAAAGAAGCACAGGTTATGCAGGGAGTTAAGCATGGGAGGAGATGCTAAACACACGCTTGGCAATTCAAACTCACCAGCCGCTCTGAGGGAGAGAGAGGAGACTGTCTGCCCTGGGGAGATTTTAACATCTCAGAAACCGTCGGAGCAGCTCTGGATGGGCTGACAGTGGAAGTCAGTTCAGTAGGTCCTCGGGGGGATGCACATAGCACTCACCTGCTGAAAGGTGGGAGGTGGAATCCACCCAGAAGTGCCCTGGGAGAAAGTCCTGGCAATCTTATCTTTTAAAATTAACAAATCAGTTTATTGGGGCCGCTTATCACCATCCATACATCAATTGTATCAAGCACATTGGTACGTAAGTCGCCATCATCATTTTCAAACATTTTCCTTCTAAGTGAGCACTTGGTACAGCTCCTCTTTTTCCCTTCCCTCCCCACCCTCCCACCCTCATGAACCCTCGATTAGTTACAAACGATCATTTTCATGTCTTACACTGTCCGTGGTCTCCCTTCACCCATGTTTCTGTTGTTTGGCCCCCCGGGGGTGGTGGGGGTGGTAGGTACAGGTCTATCATTGTAGTCAGTTCTCCGTTTCTGCTCCTTCTACCCCTTCCTTTCCCTTATGGCATCGCTATGCCCATTACTGTTTCTGAGGGGTTTTTCTGTTCTGGATTCAGTGTTTTGAGAACTCTTATCTGTACCAGTGTATATGCTCTAGTCTAGCCACATTCGTAAGGTAGAACTGGGCTTATGATTGTTGGGAGGAGGAGGAGGCATGAAAGAACTAGAGCAGTGGTTCTCAACCTGGGGTCGTGATCCCTTTGGGGGTCGAATGACCATTCACAGGGTCGTACGATCCACAGCAGTAGCAAAACTACAGTTACGAAGGAGCAACAAAAATCATTTTATGGTTGAGGGGTCACCACCACATGAGGAGCTGTATCCTAGGGTTGTGGCATTAGGAAGGGTGACAACCACTGCACTAGAGGAATGTTGTGTGTTTCGTTGGTGCTATGCCGCACCTGGGCTGTCTCATTCTTTCCCTGTGACCCTTCTGTGAGGGGATGTCCAAGTGTCTACAGTTGGGCTTTGGGTCTCCACTCCAACCCCCCTCATTCGCATTGGTATATTTATTTGTTTGGGGTATTTTGATGCCTGAAACCTGATCCTGTCGATGCCTCGTGATCACACAGGCTGGTGTGCTTCTTCCAAGTGGAGCTGGCAATCTATTTTAAAAGCCATTGGAGGGCTGAGCCCCGGTGGCATAAGTGGTTGAGGGCGGGACTGCGGCCCGTGAGCTTGGCGGTATAAATACAGCGGCGGCTCTCAGGAGCCACACCACCGGAAGGCAGTGATGCCCCCCAAAAAAACAAAAACAAAAATAAATAAATAAATAAAAGCCATTGAAAACCCTATGTGCAGGGCACAGATCTCTTCCAGCCCCCATGGGATGGATTATCATGGGGTGGAAAGACTTGAGAACAACCGTTTTGCTACTGTCATTGATTAGTTGTGCTTGTTCTCAAGCTTCAAAGAAGTGGGCAAATAGTATCTGTGCCCATTTGTATCTGACTTCTTTCATTCAACATAGTGGTCAGGAAATGCCTCCATGGTAAGTAGAGGAAAGAAGTAGAAGGCAAAGGGCATTTATAGAGGTCTAAATACAGACATGTACATATGTAAATATATTTATATGTGATGATGGGGAAATAGATCTATGTGCATGTATTAATAGTTTTAGTATTAAGGTGGCAGATGGACATTGAGCCTCCACTCAAGTACTCCTTCAATGCAAGAAAACTTTGTTCTATTAAAAAGGGATTCTATGGGGGCTGAGCCCCCGTGGCGTAGTGGTTGTGTGTGGGACTGCGGCCCACTGGGTTGGCGGTTCAAATCCAGCAGCAGCTCTCCAGGACCAAGGCTGGGCCTCCCACTCCCACCAGAGGGCAGTGATGCCCCCCCTCAAAAAATAAAAAGGGATTTCATGATGTTCACCTTTCTGACATGATCACTGAAGACAAAACAGGTGTATAAGCAAACATGGTGAAGACAAAGCAGGTACATAAACAAAGCTGATGGTATCTGGCTATCAAAAGATATAGCATTTGGGGTCTTAAAGGCTTGAAGGTAAACAATGGCTATTTAGCCGAGAAGCAACAAAACCCACATGGAAGAAGCACACCAGCCTGTGTGATCACTAGATGTCAATGGGATCAGGTATCAGGAATCAAAGAAATAAAAATTATATTATTGTAAATGAGGGGCAATGCAGAGGGGGACTCAAAGCTCTTCTGTAGGCAACTGGACATCCCTTTATAGATGGGTCACAGGGAGGAGACAAACCAGTTAGGGTGCAGTATAGCAATGATGAAACATACAACTTTCCTCTAGTTCTTAAATGCTTTCTCACCCCCACTATCATGATCCTAATTCTACCTTACAAATCAGGTTAGACTGGAGGATATGCACTGGTACAGATAAGAATTGGAAACATGGGGCATTCAGGACAGATGATCCTTTCAGGACCAGCGGTGAGAGTAGCGATACCTGGAGGATGGAGAGAAGGTGGGGGATATAGGGGGAACTGATTGCAATTATCTACATATAACCCCTTCTCTGGGGGATGGACAATAGAAAAGTGGGTGAGGAGAGACATCAGTCAGTATAAGACATGGAGAAATAATTATTTATAAATTATGGGGGGAGGAGGGGAAAATGAGCTGATACCAGAGGCTGAAGTCAAAAGCAAATGTTTTGAGTCTGGTGATGGCAACACATGTACACATGTGCTCGACACAATGGACTTAAGGATGGATTGTGATAAGAGTTGTACCAGCCCCCAATAAAGTAATTTTTAAAAAATGCCTCCATGGTATATCGCATGTATTCTTGCTCCATAGTATTCAATTGAATGGATATACCACAGTTTCGCCAATTCTCTTGTTGATGGACGCATGGGGTTATTTCCAGTTTTGCGCTAATAGAGCGGTGGTGAATGTTCCTGTCCATGTCTTCCGGTGAACAAATGTGCTCACTTTCCCTGGGTCTCCATCTAGAAATGGACAGGTGTATCTTGTGCTTTAGTGGATACAGTTACCAGGAGGGAGTTTTAATGTTAGCGCCCGAGGAGGACCAGACGGTGACGTGAAGACATTCACGGCTTCCCTGCAAGAGTCTAGAAGAGGTAACCAGGGGCACGAGCAGTCACAGACAGGGAAGGGTGATGGGGACCTTGCACTCAGAGAGTGGTTCCGAGAGGTGGCAGGAAGGTAGCAGCAGGTCTCTGACGTGGCGTGGGGAGAATGGTGATGTTCTGCTGTAGAAGAGGCAGGGTTCTGAAGGGGTAGGCTTGAGAAGGGGAAGATGAATTCCCTTTGGGCCACGTTGAAGCTGAGGTCTCCATGAGAGATGGAGGTGAGTCTGTCTGCTAGCCAAGAAGTGTGGTCGGGACTAGAGATTCCTATTTTGGAATCAGAGGCTTGAGTGAGGCATCTGAGGAGAGGGTGGAGCCCGAGAATCTCAAGAAGATGGCTTTTCCTGAGAGGCGGGGAAACCCACTGGGCACCAGACTGGAATGGAACCAAGCAGAGTATTTCCAGAAGGAAGGAGTCAGCACTTCAATGCCTCTTGAGAGGCTGTGGGTGAGTGGGTGCGGGGAGAAGATTGGCACTGAAAAGTGTGCCATGAATGCGACCTGTTACCTTAGGTCATATATAGTTCAGGGTTTCCCAGCGCTTTCTGCCCCCATAGGCCTTCTCCAGCCTCCCAGAACCTCTCTATGGGGAGTCTGGGTTGACTGAGCCAGGGAGGGTGCGGGAGCGGGTGGGTGGAGAGGGTACTATTCAGTCTCAGTTCAGAGACAGGGCCTGTAGTCTTTCTGAGATGTTTATGGGGACATTGACTGGACAATAGAGAGCAGACACTAACTAACACAGGGCAAACCAGGTCCATCCTGACACTGGAACACTGGCAACATTATGTTTGGGCACGATCTCCCCCCTGGAACCTTTCCCTGAGGGAAATTCCCATTGTAAACCACATTGACTTGAATCTGAAGTGGCCGAGAGGTTGCCCTGGAGTCTGGGAGCTGATCTGATGAAAGCAGGCTTGTATGGAAGTCAGGGCAAATAAAGGAGGATTCAGAACACGTTTTGACATCTGCATCAGAGGTGAAACTTTTTCTGGAAAACCTGACAAAACTGATGCTCTTAGGCCAAGAAAAGGGGGGGGGGGAGCCCTATGAGGTCTTATCATTTATAAATGTGTATCCTTACTAAGAGAGAAAGGCTAGAATAGCCTGAGTCTTATTTCTCAACTCGGCCCAGGGGACGTGGAGGAGCCCCCACCCCACCCCGAGTTTCACGGGCAGCTTTATGTAAGGAGAGGCCTAGACTGGAGCCAGAGAGGGCTGCAGGACACAATGGGCAGCTAGCTCCTCGTTGGATTTTAAAGAACATAACTTTGATCATTTCAAAAGCCATGCAGGCTGGTGCAGCCCAGAGAAAAGAAGGCGGTAATTTATGGTGACCATTAAGGACACAAAGACAAAGGCTGAGGGAACATTTCACTGCGAAGATTTACTAATGTGTAAAAAACAAAAAAACTGTCCTGAGGACCAGAAACAGCCCCGTCTCTCTCTCTCTGGGCACCAAACAAAAGGGGGCGGGAGGGAGGAGCCTGCCTGCCTGCCCTGGGGATGAAAAGGTCACAGGCAAAACAACCCCACTCTCAGGGCATGTAGAGGCTGGGGCCTTAAAGGCTTGAAGGTAAACAAGCGGCCATCTAGCTGAGAGACAACAAAGCCCACATGGAAGAAGCACAGCAGCCTGCGTGCTCATGAGGTGATGAAAGGACCAGCCATCGGGCATCAAAGAACAAAAAATATCATTGTGAATGAGGGGGAGTGCAGAGTGGGGACCCAAAGCCCATCTGTGGGCAACTGGACATCCCCTCACAGAAGGCCCGGGGAGAGGACAAGGCAGTCAGGGTGCAGTGTAGCAACGATGAAACATACCATGTTTCTCTAGTTCTTGAATACTTGCTCCCCTCACTGCCCCACTATCATGATCCCAGTTCTACCTTACAAATCCAGCTGGACCGGAGGATGCACACTGGTACAGACAGAAACCGGAAACACTGGGAATATAGGCCAGAAGCACTCTGTAGGACCAGAGGTGAGAAGGGTGATAATGGGAGGGTGGAGGAAAGGTGGGATAGAAAGGGAGAACAGATTGCAAGGCTCTACATATAACCTCCTCCCTGGGGGATGGACAGCAGAGAAGTGGGTGAAGGGAGATGTCGGAGGGTATAAAATATGACAATTATCAAGGGTTCATGGGGGAGGGGGGAGTAGGAAGGGAGGGGGAAAATGAGTGGATACCAGGGGCTCAAGTAGAAAGCAGGTGTTTTGAGAACAACGAGGGAAACAAATGTACAAAAGAACTCGACACATGGATGTATGTGTGGATTATGATGAGTTGTCCGAACCCCCAATAAAATGAAAAAAATAAAATGAAAAACAACCCCTGGAAGGTGATTTGCTCAGATTCCACTCCAGGGCCCCGTGAGGGACCCTGGTGTCCAAAGGTCGGTTGGGGGCTCTAGATGGGGAGGGGTCCAAAGAGACGTGTGTTTCTGTGCATGAGTTAGGTGGTGGTTTGGGTGGCATGTTGACGGAAGGTATGAGCATGCCTGCATACACGTGGAGAAAGGAGTGCTGGTGGTGCGGTGCTTAAGTGCTCCCCTGCTCACGGAAAGGCAGGGGATCTGAACCCCTCGCTGCGCTTTAGCAGAAAGACATGGCAGCTGCTTCCACAGAGTCCTGCTAGGAAGCTCTCTGAGGGAGATCTGCACAGTCCCCTGGCGTCTCTGAGTCAGAATCGATTCCATGGTCGTTGTTCAGAATTTTGGATATTTGTAAATGCACATGGGCCAACATATTCACAGGGGACATCTTAGTGACTCCAGACTCGCTGGAGGAAGATCATGAGCCCCCTGCGAGTGGTGTTTGGGGGCCGACATCTGCTCGGGGAGTGAGCCTGCGAGGAGTGGGCGCCTGCCTTCTGAGCAGAGCGATTTGGTCCAGCTGCGTCTGTTTCCTGCTCAGGATGTGGGGCGTGGAGGGCTGGGGCGCAGGCACGACTTGTATTTGCCACCGGCCAGGCCTGACGTTTATGAGTTCAGGTGGCGTTGAGTACATGCCCCCTGCACCCCAGACTCACTAAGCAAGGTAAGCCTGGCTTCCTGGTGCTTATTTATTGGTCTGTAGGGAAGAACCTGATACTTTTTCATCACATCCAAGAGTCTGCCTCTAGGTATGGCTGGATGGGGTCTCTTTCTTTCTCAGAATGCAAAGCCTACGGAATCAAAGCCTTTGTCAAATGTGCAGTCCCCGCGGGGCTGGGGTACCCAGTAAGGCCGGCCAGGTGCTGCTTACCAATGCCCTGGGGAAAAGCACACTGAACGGTTTCCTTCAGGCTGGTCTGTAAGTCCCGCTTAAGGCCCTGCTCACCTTACCTATAGGGTGATCCTGCTGCGGCCTCAGACAAACTGAGAGAGGTGACTTGCCCCCCTGCACCTCACCCTTTTAGCCTGCCCCACGGGAGATTTGATTACCAGTTGTGCTGAGGCTTGGGGTCTGGATGGTGCTGGAGAGAGGCTGACAGTTTCCGCTGCTGCTGGATGGGCCCAGGGGAGACTGTGAGCCCACAAAGGATTAGACGGGGTCTGGGTGCAGTGTGCATGGATAAGCGGGGTACCTGGAGTCACCCTAAAAGATGTACTCAAATGCCTCCTGAGTTGCTTCTCTGGGAGCACCCAGAGTAGGAATATTTGTTAAATTACAGCCACCCCTTCCCCACTCAGCCTCCCAAAGATGGCTTGGAGGTTCCGGGAGGAGACTTTGAGGGACACAGCGAACTTTCTGGGCTCTGAGCCCTAAGTTTCAGGCTGTTGTCCCCCAAAGAGAGGCTCGGGTGGAGGTGTGCCGCGCGTGCCCGCACAGGGCCTGAGCGGAAAGAGGGTGCGGGGAGCGGTGTGGTGGTGGTAGGGGCGGGGGTGGCTGCCTCTGGGCGTCCCCGCCCGGCCAGGCTGACAGCCGCCCTCCAGCCACCGGAGCCGCGCCCCCTCGGCCGGGGCCGAGGAGGGGGAGAGGGAGGGGGCCGGGCGGAGGGGGGGCGGCCCGGGGAGGACCGTGTGAAAATGAGGCCGGGGCTCGGAGGGCGGGCCGGGCCGGGCCGGGCCGGGGGTGTCAGAGCGCGGCGGGCAGGGCGCCCGCACACACCTCCCGGAGCCGCCGCCGCCGCCGCTGCCTCTGCCCCGCGCCGCCGCCGCCGCCGCCGTGCCATCCATGGGGGTCGCGGGCCGCGGCTGTCCCGGAGCGGCCCGGGCGCTGCTGCTGCTGCTGCTGCCGCTGCTGACCGCCGCCGTCCCGCCGGGCCGGGGCCGCGCCGCGGGGCCGCCCGAGGGTGAGTGTGCGCGGGGCGGCGGGCGCACCTGGCAGGGCGCGGCGGGCGGGTCCCCGAGCCGGGTCGCCCCGAGCCAGGCCGCGGCTGGGGGTCCGGTGCGCCCCGCGTGGCCCCAGCGCCCCCGCCCCCGGGGCTCGCACTCGCCGGTGAGGCCAAGGCGCCGGCACCGCCTGGGCCCGAGGCCCGGGGCCTGCCGCCGGCTGGCACGGGGTGGGTGACAGTCTCGCTGCCCGGGGCAGACTGTCCCGCAGCAGGGTGTGGGGTCTCCCCTGCTTCTCGCTGTGTGCCCAGGGAAGCGGAGGGCGTGGGCCAGGGGACACCCGTGAGGCCAACACAAGTATTGCCTCTTCTTCATTTTGGGGGGTGGGGGTGGGAGGGTAGCCGGAGGGGTTGCTCCGGCCGCTCCGGAGAAGGACGCAGGGCATCCTGCATGGACCGGACTCGCCATCCTTCCAGAACTCGGGGTGAGCGTCCATCTTGTCTTGGGATGGGGCTGTGTGTTCTAAGTCAAACTGCTGGGGGTCAAGAGGTCCGTTCCTGCCAGGCACCCTGTCAGGAACCTGTGGTGTTTCTCTGCAGATGTGGACGAGTGTGCCCAGGGGCTGGACGACTGCCACGCCAATGCTCTTTGCCAGAACACACCCACCTCCTACAAGTGCTCCTGCAAGCCTGGCTACCAGGGGGAGGGCAGGGAGTGCCAGGGTAAGTGGCCAGGGCCAAGGGTGGGTGGTTGGGCAGGCCGGGGAAGGGGCGCACCCCCTTCCTTCTCAGAGTGGCAGCTCATGCTGTTCAAAGTGCTGCCCCTCCCCCATAGCCACCTCAACCCCACCCTCCACTATCTAGGATGCCTTTTAGAATCCTTGGGGCCTGGGAACATTAGTCCTTCTGAGGATCAGACAGCGCTCTCCTCCACCCCCAATGGTTTTATTGGGGGCTCTTACAGTTCTTATAACATTCAATACACCATTTGTATCAAGCATATTTGTACCCATGTTGCCATCTTCATTTCCAAATATTTTCTACTTGAGCCCTTAGTATAAGCTCCTCTTTCCCCCTCCTTTTTTCTTTTTAAATGAATCATTTTATTGGGGGCTGAGACAGTGCCTTTTTGTCTGCCATTGACTCCTTCCTCCTGTCCAGCTTCTAGAAAGGAAAAGGGATATATCTCCCGGTTCTGTTCCATTTGGGAGGAGAAAGTACACAGTGCAATCCACCAGGAGAGCAGTCCTGCCAGACCAGGGCCGATCCTGTACCTCTGGGAACTCAGGACACCCTTACTCAGAGCCTTTCTGTCGAAGTCCTGCCCTCTCTTGCTGGTTCTGGCAGTTCCCTCTTGCCTGTGACTTGAAGCTGTTTGGCATATGACCCGCCAAGCTATAGAGCTCTATGAAAGTCTGTTTCGCAGGGATCTGAAAATTGGCCCTGGGAAAATGTGTACAGAAGGTGATTTTAAGCCCTTGGTGTGGTAGATGCTGAAGCCGGAAGTCTGGATTCCTTCTGGACCACTGGTGATAGAGAGTCCGGAAGCCTGGGGGACGCTGTTCCAGGGATGGCAATCGGGGCATGTCGGAAGTGGCAGGACTTCTCAGGGATCTCTGGGCCAGTCTGACCACTCATTTTATAGTGGGGGACGTGGGGGTTCGGGGAATTAGGACCAGGAGCATACACTTAGTTGGCTGATGAAAAAAGTCAGGTTTTGACTCCAGCTCTGACCCACACCCTTCCTATTCCCTCAGCTTCCTGGTGTCCCTCTTTGCTTGGGGGAGAGAGCTTAATGTGCTTAGTTGTGCAGGAAGAAGGTTAAAGGGAATTGAACTCCTCTCAGTGTCAACTCCTCCTTTCCTCTGGACCCTACCTGGACAAGCATGCTCATGGTCCCTGTTAGCCCAAGTTTCCTGTTCTTTACAACTCCGATGGGAAGTGAGTTTGGAATACTCAAGCTTAAAAGTTCTGAGGGATAAACCAGTGCTGTTCTAAGAAATAAGCCCAAGGGGGTGGCTTTAACCAACAGAGGGTTGGTCTCTCACAATTAAGGAGGCTAGAAGTCCAACTTCAGGGTGGCGGAAGTAGGAGAAGGTGTTCTCTTTGTGGCTGTTCTTGGGGAAGATCCCTGTCTCCTTTCAACACCTGTGGGCCTAGTGTCCCGTGGAGATCTTCGCATGTCTTGACATCACTCTATCCCTGGATCTAGGAGGCTCTCAGCGCAGGCAAACCTAGTCCCAAGATGGCGCTTCACTCCAGGTTTTCTGACTTGGTGGTTGTAGGCTCCTTCTCTGCTTACTTCTCTCTCCTTTTCCTTCTTGTCCTGGTGGTGTACTGGGCTCTGCATTGGCTTGTTAACCAAAAGGCTAGCAGTTCAAACCCATCAACTGCTCCATGGGATAAAGTTGAGACTGCCTGCTTCTATCTCTGATACCCAAAGGGGACAGTGGCACAGAATCGACACAATGACATGATAGAAGAATTTTGGTTTTTGATTTCAGATTAAAGGTGATGCAGGCCATCCCAGAGAAAGCCCCCTGACATCAGATCCATTGAAGACGCGAGAAAGGGTGATGCCTACCACCCTAAACCCCCTCACTGATCCTATCAGAGGGGATGAAGACATCATCCCGTACTTGCCAAATGGCATCATTACCTAGTTAGCAAACCACATGGCCCAGCAAAGTCGAAATACATTTTTTGGGGACACAATTTAATCGATGACATCTAGCGAGGAAGACAGTCCCTTCCAAACACTTGAAATGATTCTGTAAGCTCTTTAGATCGAGAGAGAATCATTTCGTAAACATCTATTTGGTGTCATTTGATCACCTAGAGATCGTCTTCTGATATTTCACAGCAATCTGTTTCATATGATGAGCTCCCTGCCATAAAGATTCCTCAGTACTGGAGCAGTGTGCAATGTCCAGTGGGGGCTGGCACATGGCAGCCACATTCTTGGTTTTGAATAAATTTGAATAAACATTCTTGATTTTGAATAAACAAATGTGCAAGATGGGCTTAATCACTAGAACCGTGACAAAGGTCTTCTCTAGCAATTGGACCAACCCACACATAAAATACCTCCATATAGATATTATCTACATGTAGCACGTATGTTCTTGTAACATCCTCTCCTTGTCTCTTAGGTCAACCAAGACATGTGAGCATTTCAAATGAATTTAATTAAAAAGGAAGGGAAGGCTAAAAGAAAATATAGATAGCAAATATGAATGACAGATGGGATTTTAATGGATATGTTTGATTCGCCTGCTCCTTAAATACACCATGGGGGGATCATTCAGGAAGCTTGTCTCCCTGTGTGGAGAGCAAAGTTCTTCCCTTTCCAAGCAGGAGGGGGGCTGTCAGTCAGGGTCATAGCCAATGAGGTGCATGGCTCACCTGTGAAGTCCCTGTGTTGCTCCAAGTTCATAGTCACCAGAGACAGGCAGTCATCTCTCTGCCCCATGTCATGGCAAGCCAAAGGGCCACCATGCCCTCCAGAAATGTCTCTCTACCCAGCCTTCTAGACAGCACCCTCTCCATAGTAAGTGTCCTATGTGAAGGGCTGGCATTCATATGTGAGTGCCATGCTTGAGACAAGAACATTCACTTTTCTTTTTTTGCGTTTTAAAATGTATTTATTTAAAATTATTTTGGGGGGAGCTCATACATCTCTTAACACAATCCACTCATCTATCTATTGTGTCAAGCGCATACCTTCATTATTCTCAAAACACTTTCTTTCAACTTGAACTCTTGCTATCAGCTCCTCATTACTCCCCCTCCCTCTCCCCCCTCCCTCCTTCACAAACTTGAAAATTTATAAATCATTACTATTTTTCCATGTCTTACACTGTCCGATGTGTCCCTTCACTCACTTTTCTCTTGTCTGTCCTCCAGGAAAGGGTTTATATGTAGATCATTGCAATCAGCTTCCCCTTTCTCCCTCACCTTCTCTTTACCTTCCTGATATCACTGCTCTCATTATTGGTCCCCAGGGTTTTCTCTGTCCTGGATTCCCGGTGTTCTTATCGGTAGCAGTGCACATGCTGTGGTCTAGGCGGATTTGTAAGGTAGAATTGGGATCATGATAGTGGGGGAGGGAGCATTAAAGAACTAGAGGAAAGCGGTATGTTTCATCAATGCTATACTGCACCCTTCTGTGAGGGGATGTCCAGGTGCCCACAAATGGGCTTTGGGTCTCCACTCTGCACTCCCCCTCATTCACAATGATCAGATTTTTAAAGATTCGCGTTTCTATCTGCTCCAGTCACTGGGTACTCTCTGGGATCAGAGGCGGGATCACCTGTTTCGCTGAGATTCAGTTACATTTTGTAAAGAATGTTCAAGGGCAAACAGCAAGGATTTCATTACTCTTGGTTTTTTGGATTTGGTATATAACAAACGAAAGTGAACTGCTTCCAGTTTATAGTCGAAAAGTCTACTATTTAGTTTCACGTAACTACTTAATGGGCACTGTTGCTCCACATATTTAAATTTGCTTAAAAGCAGTATAAATAAACAAAACAAATGTGCTGCCATTGAGCTGGTTTGGATTCAGAGCGACCCTATAGGACAGGGTACGAGTTCCTGAGACTGAACTCTTCATCAGAGTGGAAAGCCCTGTCTTTCTCCTGTGGCTCTGGCTGGCTTCAAGCTGCTGACCTGGTAGTTAGCAGCCAATGTGTCGTAACCACTATACCACCAGGCTCCCCCCCAAAAGCAATATACCACTGTAATAAAGTCAAGTATTAACCAAACTCTATGGACTAGAAAAGTAACTAGCTTCCTAGCTCCCCCCACCCCCCTTCGTATCTCTTTACTCACAGGCAATCCCTGTTAATAGTTTAATAGTCCCGGTATGAGTGGATTTTAGGAATACTTGGGTATTTATAATCCTAGAAGTCAGAGTGTGCCTGCTTTGCTTGGACTTTTTTGTACGGGAATCCAGAATTGGACATCTTCCAAAAAGGCAAAGGAGAGACAATGAAGGCTATGAGGATTCAGAAATACGGACCTTCCAAGATGTAGCTCCTTTATCTGTGTTCGAGAAGCCACTCGCTGTTCAGTCTTTTGGGCCCAACCCGTGGTTATCTTTTGTGCAGTGATTACTGACAGCTTCATACTTAAGTTTAAGTCCCAGGGACAGGAAGTGGCTTTTCCCCAGCACGACCAGAGTTTTAGTCTCCACAAATATTCTTGTGCAAAAACAAAAACAAAACAAAAGAAAACCTGCTGAGAACTTGAAGTCGGGGCCTTGAATCAGTATCTTTACACATAGAGGAGGTCGGAGTTCAGGGATCATGGAGAACAGGGTCCCTTCAATTGCGTCACTGGTTGAAAGAATTGAATCACGTTTACTTAGCGAGAATGAATCTCAACTTGGTCTTTATAGAAGAAGCTGCATTTGTCTTAAATTATTTCTGAAAATGATTTTAGACTTCAGAAAGTTGCAAAAGTCACGCGTGTTAACAGCCTCCGTAACTAGCAGTACCGCCGTCAAGCCCAGGGTATTAGCCTTGCTTCTCTTGCCCTCAAGCCCGTGTCAACCTATGGCTACTCTGGAGGACAGCGTAGAGCAGGGTTTGAACCTCGGGCCTTTCTGTTAGCAGCCAGGTGCCAACCGCTGGACCACGAGGACTCCTGGAAACTCACAGTACAATTTTATAACTACAAAGCTTATTTAACTTCCCCTCTGTTTCCCCTGGATAATCTCTAGTGCCCCTCAAATCCAAATTCCTACATTGCACCTACTTATCGTGCCTTCTTTGACCTTTCTAATCTGCTGTAGTCTCCCAGTCTGCCCTTGTCGCTCAGGACCCTGGCATATTGGAAGAGTGCCAGCCAGTTCTTCGGAAGCCCCCGTGGTTTTGTGGGCTAAGTGTTGGACTGTTAACTAGAGGTTGGCTGTTCAAATCCACTAGCCTCTCTGTGGGAGAATGGTGAGGTTGCCTTCTGTTGGAAAGATTACAGTCTGAGAAACACTAAGAAGGCTTGCCAGGAGTCAGAATTGATTCGCAAGTGGTGAGTTTGGGTTTGGGTTTGGTCGGTTTTTTGGTGGCATATCTTATGTTTTCTCATAAGATTGAGGGGCTGCATTTTTGGCAAGTGAAAGCTATTGGGGCATTCTACCCTGCAGTCAGGAGATCCTTTTAAGTCAGAACATCAAGCAACCTCAGCACCGCTATGGAATGTTTTACTCGCTGCACCAGCACAGAGACACAAGTCCTGTTCCAGGGGATGCTCACTCCGATCCCCTGGTGAAGACGGTGCCCCTTGGCGTTCTCCATTACAGAATGGTTATTTTTGCCCCCTTTGCAGCAGATATATGTCTTGAGGGAGAGCTTGTGACATTATGCCAATGTCCTTTTCCCTCTTAAAATCTTCATCCTCTGATGCAGTTGGCATCCACCTGTGTGTGAGTCTTCCTGCAGCCATTATTACCGTGGTGTGTGTCCGGCAGTACTTTTGTAGTTCTCTCTTTCATTCAACATCAATGACTGACAGGGGGAAGGCCTTCTAGCTTGTGTAGGAAACCACTCCCTCCCCCAGGTATTTCCGAAACGGTGTGAGGCTCCCTTTTCCCCAGGAACAGAAGACACTAGCATAGCACTTATAAAAATCCTCTGCAGGAGGAGGGAATGATGAGTAAACAAATGTAGAAGGGTAGAAACTAGGGGTGCGATATTCACACAAAAATATGACAGCTAGGCTGAGCCCCGGTAGCGTAGTGGTTGAGTGTGGGACTGCGGCCGACTGGCTTGGCGGTTCAAATCCCACAGCAGCAAGATTGGGCCTCCCACTCCTACCAGAGGGCAGTGATGCCTAAAAAAAAAATATGACAGCTAAAATTCTTTTCATACATACATGCTGCTGCCTGCATACACATAGACACATGCATACAGACACTTTCATTTTTTTTTTTTTTTAGGCATCACTGCCCTCAGGTGGTGGGAGTAGGAGGCCCAGCCTTTGCTCCTGGGAGCTGGAATTGAACCTCCAACCCAGTGGGCCACAGTCCCGCGCACAACCACTACGCCACTGGGGCTCAGCCCGCACTTTCATTTTTCCATGATTTTTTTTTAACATTTTATTGTGGATTTTTGCAGTTCTTTTTTTGGGGGGGTGTGGTGGGGGGGCAATCACTGCCTCTGGTGGTCATGGGCGCTACCCAGTGCTGCTCCTGAGAGCCGCCGCTGGATTTGAGCCGCCAAGCCCACGGGCTGCAGTCCTGTACTCAACCACTTACGCCACCCGAGTTCAGCCCCTTTCCATGAGTTTTTGAAGCTCTCACACACTCAAATCTGTTGCTCTTGAGTCAATTCTGACTGAGGATGACCCTGTCTGACTGAGCAGAATTGCCTGGGGGGATTTCAAGGCTTCATAGTTTTTGAAACCGTCTTTATTGTGAATTGAGGGAAGATTTGACTGCCAGAGAAAACCCGTTTTCCATTCAGCAACTCATGCACATTTTGTTTTGTGTCGTTGATTGTGATCTCCACAATGTCATTTCACTTGCCCTGCTTCCTCCCTGTGTTTCCTCTTTCACTCTTCCTTCTTTCCTGACTCTTCTGCACTGTGTCCTGAGTTCAATGCTGCCCATTTGACTTCAGTGGGTTGATCAGCACACTGATTAGATAGTGTGCTTCTCTAGTGTCATTGTTTCCTCATGGACCTGTCTGTAGTTTGCCTGAAAATTCAGCCCTGGAAGTTCACGTCCAGTTCTGAAGGATGACTGAGAGTCATGGTCTTAAAGGCTTCACTAGAGTATCCAACCAGTAAGTCTGATCTTTTAAAACAATTTCGTGTTTTATTATGGTTTTCTCCCACTCTACCTAAAACTTCTTAATGTGATCCCTTTTGAGGCATTATGCAGTGAAACTCCATTGAGCGCTCCTCTTCTCAGAGCTGTGGGGACTGGGGTTTGTGGGACCCATCAGTCCATTGGATTCTGTGTATCTTTGACTTTTTTCCTTCTCCTGTGCTCCAGATGGAGAAAGACCAATAGTTGCATATTAGAGGACTGTTTGTAACATTTAAGATCAAAGTAGGATGTCGAACACTGCCCTAGTGAATTTAGTGTGTCAAGGCTGTAGTCCTTACCCAAGCAGATGTAATCACATTTTATGCCCAGGAAGCAGTTGGTAGGTTCAAATGGCTGGCCTTTCAGTTAGCAGGCAAGTATTTAATCACAGTGCAACCAAGACTCCTGCATCCATCCATGCATCCATCCTATTAGAGACTCGTAGGTATTAGAAACTTAGAGGTATTTATTCTATTTCATCTATACTTATTTAAAATTTTTTTGTCTTAAATTGTTCCAACTTTGACCATTAGAAATGCCTGTGTCTTTTTGGTATGCACACATTCCCCCCCCCCCCCATTTTTGGGGGAGAAATTCCTAATTTACTTGCACCACAAGATATTCCAGACTTATACTCTCTCCTTCCAATTCCTGGAATCAACCACTTCCCAGATAAAGATCTAGCAGTCAGGTGTGGCTTCTGGGTGTCATTGCACCTAGGGTTTCTCAAGCAATCTATGTACATCCCTTAATCCACACACATACACACATAGCTGTATTCATGTATTTAAATGATTTTTAGAAATTAAGTGGGAAAATTTACATGTCAGACTATCAGTTCTGCTTTCCACAGTCCAAACCATCCCCTGTTCTGTCTGGCCCGCCCCCTCCCCCCCCCCCCCCGATTTCTCATCATCTTTTGAGGGGCCTTCATGCTCCTTCACACTCATGTCTTTGCCTGCCAACCTCCTCTCAGTTGGGTCCTCTTCCCACCTTTCTCTTCCTTGCGTGGGCACTGCTAAAGTCTGTCTGTCCCCTTTGGTGTGCAATCACTTTCTCTTCTTCTTGATCTTCATAGTAGTTGTCTCAGATGGTTTGTCATTTGGTGATTAACTCCATTCGGCCTAATGTTGTCCAGGTCCATCCATGTCATCAAGCGCTTCCTTACTGTTTTTCAATGGTGTGTAGTATTCCATTGTGTGTATGCATCACAGTTTCTTCATACATTCTTCTACTGTTGGACTTTGGGCCTGCTTCACAGCTCTCCTGTTGTGAACAGTGTTTACATGAGCACAGGCATATGGATGTCTGTTTACATCGTGGCTCTTATTCAGGGCATGTACGCAGAGGTATTGCTGGATCATATGGAATGTCTAGTCTCAGTTGTCTGAGGTAGCACCAGATTGCTTTCCACAGTGGTGGCAGAAGCTGTATTTAGTTCTATGTGTACCTACCTGGACTTGGATCAGGAATACTGGTATAGGTCCACACGTTACCCTAATACTCTTGATTCCAAGTCAATACCACATGGTTATTCCAACACCTCCTTTTCTTATTTATAACTTCTTTGATAGCGATAACTTTGGCTTTCATTATCTACAATATATTTGCTTACATGTTTATTCTTGGTATGCACACATTGCATTTATAAATTGCATAAAACATAACTTTCTGAGAAATAGATTTTCTAACTGGAGTACAGTATGGCTGTATAATAATTTTTGCATTTAGCCTACCGTTTAGATGTTCTTGTTTGGAATTACTTTTTAAAAACCCATGCTGTCTGGGACTTGAGGACCAGACCAGTGGAGGGAAGGCTCAGGGCTGGGGCTCAATGTGGAGCTGTAGCTATTAAAGGGTCTAGGCTTAGACTTGAGGGCCAGGCTATTGAAGCATCTCTGTTCAAGGTGATATGGAGGCCAAAAAAGCATCTTGATGGGGGCGCTGGAAAGAACACTAGTATAGCACCTGGGTTCTGGGAAGGTGAAGAGTCTGTCTCTAGGTCTGGAGGTGAGAATGAAGCCAGGATTGAATCCAGATCAAGGCCTGGGCAAGAGACCTTTCTTAGCTCCAGGTCTGGGACTGAAGCCAAGGGCAGACATAGGATCTGGATACAATCTGATGCAGAGTCCTCTATGGGTTCCGGTGAGGAGGCTGAAGCTGGGGCTGAGGTCAGGAGAGGGTCTTGGTTCTGGCATATAGAAGCAACTGCTGACGGTTCTCATCTTGGGGTTGAGGGAGAACTGGGCTAGGATGCTGGACTTTGGCTGGGGATGTAGATGAGGATGAGGTATGCATAAGACCTAGTCCTAATATCGAGGAGATCCGTTCATGTTCTTTGTTCTGGGCCAAGATGTCTCTGGTTTGCCTAGGTTGGGACTGTTCTTCCCCATCCTTGTCAGGAGAGTTAAGAGATTAGTTCATAATGCGTTGGTTTCTCTTTGTGTTCTCTGTTTTATCATCCTGTGTGCCCTACTGCTACTTCTTGGCTGATTTGACATAGACGTTAAGCATACTATGATCTAAGAGTCAAAACTACATGAAAAGATATATTCAGGGGCTGAGCCCCGGTGGCGTAGTGGTTGTGCGCGGGACTGTGGCCCACTGGGACGGAGGTTCAATTCCAGCAGTGGGGCTGGGCCTCCTACTCCCACCACCGGAGGGCCGTGATGCCCCCCCCCCCCAAAAAAAAGAGATATATTCAGAAGTCTGTCATTCTTATTACCTTGTTCCCAATTCCCCTTCCTCAGCTGCTTTGGGAACCACTCACATTAATTTCTGGTTTATCATTCTTTTTTTAATTAAAAATTTAATTATTTTTGGTTTATCATCCTTATAGTTCTTTTGCATAAATCAGCAGATTCATTCATGTCATGTCTTCTTTTTAACAACTCTACCGATACATAATTTAAATAGCATTCACCAAACCAAACCATATTCACTGCCACTGAGACTATGTTGACTCCGAGTGACCCCCCCTGTGGGTTTCCAAGACTGTCATTTTTTGTTTGTTTGTTTTGGGGGGGACATCACTGCCCTCTGGTGGTCGTGGGAACTACCCAGCCTTGCTCCTGATTGCTGCCGCTGGATTTGAACTACCAAGCCCGCAGGCCGCAGTCCCGCACTCAACCACTTACACCACCGGGGCTCAGCTCTCCAAGACTCTAATTAAAAAAGCAAATACTTTCACTGGGGACTCTTACATCTCTTATCCGTCCATCCATTCCTCCAGTGTGTCCAGCACATTTGCACATATGCTGCCATCATCATTTTCAAAGCATTCTCTTCCCACCTGATATCCACTCCCCAATTCTTCCCCCTTCTTCCTTTCCACCAGAACCCTTGATAAGTTATAGATTATTTTTCCATACCTCACATCGTCCTCCGTCACTGCTCACCCTTTTTCCATTATTCGTCCCCCTGGGAAGGAGTTCTAAATTGATCCTTGTAATCGATTCCCCCTTCCTCCCCCCACCCTCTCCCAATCCTCCAGGTATCTCTACTCTCCTTGTTGGCCCTGAAGGGTTTATCTATCCTGGATTCCCTGTGTTGCAAGCTCTTTATCTGTAGCAGTGTGCATGTTCTAGTTTAATCCAATTTGTAAAGTAGAATTGAGGTCATGATAGTGGGGGTGGTGGGGGGGTGTTAGAGGAAGCACCAAAGACTACAGAAAAGTTATATGTTTCATCGGTGCTATATTGCATCCTGACTGGCTCATCTCTCCCCTGTGACCCCTCTATGAGGGCATGTCCAATTGTGTATAGATGGGCATTGGATCTCCACCCCATACCCCCCTCCCAATTCTCCTTGGATGTGGTTTTATACCAGGCAAGGCTAGTTTTTTGTTTTTGTGGCATCCCTGCCCTATGGTGGTCGTGGGAACTACCCAGCGCCGCTGGATTTGAACTGCTAAGCCCGCGGGCTGCAGTCCCGCACTGAACCACTTACGCCACCAGGGCTCAGCGGCAAGATTAATTTTTAATGAGAGTCGAAAGCCCAGTCATTCTCCTGAGGAGTTGCTGGTGGTTTTGATCTGCTGAGCATGTGGATTTCAGCCCAGTGTGTAGCCACGACCCACCAAGGCTTCCAAATGCCATAAAAGTCACCTATTCTAAGAGTATAAATCAGATGGCTTGTACATTCACTGCTATAATATAGTTTCAGAACCTTTTTGTCATTCAATATCTCAAGGCCATTGACAGGTCATCCTTAGTCCCTAATTTATTTCTTGACTTAATAAATGTGCTTTTTTCTGGACATTTTATATCTATGGAATCCTGCAATATAGGCTTAGCCTCTTTCACTTATCATAAGGCTTCCAAGTTCAGCTGCTGTCCTGTATATCTGTGCTTCATTACTGGGTACATTCCAAGCGTCCATTCACCCATCAATGTGCATCTGTGTTGGTTCTGCCCTCTGGCCCTTATGGCTAATGCTGCAGGGATGCTCACCTGTAAGTCTTTGTGTGGATGTCTTCTTTTGTCTTGGATAGACGTGGAATTGCTGGGTCACATGGCAAATCAATGTTAAATTTTTAAAGAAACTGTCCAACTATTTTCTCAGGTGGCTTTGTCATGATGCATTCTTACCCGCAATGGATGAAGGCTCCCATTTCTCCACATTCCGCCAGCACTTGTTAATGCTTATCTATCATTTATAGCCATCCTAGTGGTGTGAAGTAGTGTCTCCTTGAGGATTTAATCTGTCTGTCCTTAATAACGAATGCTGTTCATTTTTGGTAATGTCTTCATATTTTTTGCCCACTTTATAATTGGATTACTTATCTTCTAATTGAGTTCTGATGTTTCTTTGTATCTTATGGATATTATATGCAATTTGCAAATATCTTCCCACAATTAATGGTGCGCCTCCATTTCTGATGGTATTATTTGCAGTGTAAAATATTGCAATCTTGAGAAAAGCCCAATTTACTCTTTCTTTTCAACAGTTTTATTGGAAGTACATCCACAATTCAATAGTTCAACCATATTGAGCAGAGCTATACAGTTTTTACCGTGACCAATTTTAGAAAATGTTGGTTTTCCCTATACTCATTGTTATTTATGTAATTTTTTTTCAGTTTTGGCAAAAATATACACAAAAAATCATGCTCCAGTCCAACAACTTCTCCATGTATAATTCAGTGCCACCGATTACACTCTGTGTTGCACAATCATTATTGATAACCCTTTCCAAATTGTTCTACCACCATTAAAATGAACTCCGTGGTCCCTAAGCAAAGCAAAAACTCTTCCTCCTCCATCCATGGTAACCATAGGTCAGGTTTGATCTCTTTATCTTAGTAGTTTCTTGATATAATGCATATCATACACTTCCATAGTCAAATTGCTTTTATTTATTTATTTTGAAATCATTTCATTGAGAGCTCATACAACTCTTATCACCATCTATACATTGTATGTCAAGCACATTTGTATATTTGTTGCCCTCATCATTCTCAAAACATTTTCTTTCTACTTAAGCCCTTGACATCAGCACCTCATTTTACCCCTCACTTCCTACTCCCCCTTCCCTCATGAACCCTTGATAAGTTATAAATTATTATTATTTTTGTCATATCTTCTAAACTGTCTGATGTCTCCCTTCACCCACTTCCCTGTTGTCTGTACCCCGGGCAGGAGGTTATATGTGGAACCTCACAATCGCTTTCCCCTTTCCACCTCATCTTCCCTTCACCCTCCTGGTGTGTCAAATTCCTTTTTTTCGGGGAGGGGCATCACTGCCCTCTGGTGGCAGTGGGAGACCCAGCCTTGCTCCCAGAGAGCTGCTGCTGGATTTGAACCGCCAAGCCCGTGGGCCACAGTCCCACACTCAACCACGATGCCACCGGGGCTCAGCCCGTCAAATTGCTTTTAGAAAGAGTTGTAGATACCTCATCGCAATCCGTTCTCGTGCTCCCTCCCATGTTCATTGATCGTTCCCTAATTCCTCTTCCTGCCCTCACCTACTTTTCTTTTATGATTTGTATTTTGGATATCATAGCTAAGATATTTTTTATCTAACTTAGGATATTAGATACCTTAACTTTTTATTTATTTATTTTTTTTAGGCATCACTGCCCTGGTGGTGGGAGTAGGAGGCCCAGCCTTTGCTCCTGTGAGCGGGAATTGAACCTCCATCCCAGTGGGCCGCAGTCCCGCGCACAACCACTACGCCACCGGAGCTCAGCTCAATACCTTAACTTTTTAAAGTGTCATTACTGTTAACTTTGACATCTCAGCCTCTGATCTGTTTTGAGTTAATTTTTAAAAAATCATTTTACCGGGGGTTCCTACAGCTCCTGTCATAATCCATCCATCCATCGTGTCAAGCACATTTGTACATATGTTGTCATGATCATTTTCAAAACATTTTCTTTCTACTTGAGCCTTTGATTGAGTTAATTTGTGTATGGTGAATGAAGGAAGAATCTAATGCATGCTGCCCAGAGCCATCTTTTGAATTTCAATTCTCCAATGAGTTTCTGGATTCCTCATCCTATTGCATTTCTGGACTCTTCATCCTATTGCATCGACTGATCCCTTCTGCCCATATCGAGTGTCTTCATAGAAAGCTTTGAAATTGTGAAGGAAAAGTCCTTCATTTCTTTCTCTTATAAAATTGTTTCCTCTCTTCTGGATTGTTTGCATTTCCATATACACTTTAAGATAAGCTTGGTAATTTCTGCAGAAAAGCTTGCTGGGATTTCGTGTGTGCCTGGTGATGTCTTCTCCTTTATTACATGAAGAGTGGTGTATGCTTTTGGATTGTGCTTCATTTCCTTTAATCATGTTTCCTGGAACTTAGTCTCATGACGCTCCCTGGGGTTTCCACGTTCATGAGCACAGCTGCACCGCCCTCCCCGCGTAGACCTGCCCTAGTTCATTCTGTGGCTCTCCTGTGTCCGAGCATTTAAGTGGTTCTCAGCATGCTGCCACTGTAAACAATGTTGGGCTGAATAAATGTGTTTTTCTCTTTTGAGGATGTATCTTCCAGTTGTTATACCCAGATGTGGGGCGGCTGGTTAAGAGGTAAACAGAGGCGCACGCGTGTAGTTTTGTCAGGGATCACCAAATTGACAGTGGTCTGTAAAGCCCCTGCATGCAGTATGCTCCCCAGCTTGCCTGTCTCCCCATAGCCTGACCCCCTGCATGGGTTGTGGTCCTTTGGAATCTGTGCCGGTCTGCTAGGTGAGCACCGCGTTCATTTTAAGTTGCACCATTATCACTATGCTTGAACATTTGAAAAATGTTGGAGGACCGTTTTCACTGTGCCCACCCCCTACCCCGAGTGATCTCCTCCTCTCTCTTTTCCGCTGTTTCCTGTAAACAGATGGATGTCGTGATTCTCTTTTACGAGGATGGGAAGTTATCTGTTGGAAATGGCCTCCTTTATTTGGGAGCAGAATGGCAGCGTGGGGTATGCATTCTCTGAAACCCTTTAAGAGGCAAGCCTTGAGTGGAACCAATGAGTGGAACCAGGGGAAGTGAATGTTCCAGATAACCCCAGCTCACGGTAGATGCGATGAGCTTGTCTCCGCACAAAGATTTGACCCTTGTCTGGATGACGTCTGTGTTTCCCCCCAGACATCGACGAGTGTGAAAATGAGCTCAACGGAGGCTGTGTCCATGACTGCTGGAACATTCCGGGCAACTACCGCTGCACGTGCTTTGATGGCTTCACGTTGGCTCATGACGGTCACAACTGCCTTGGTAAGGAGAGCACGGGACATGGTGATTTTCCCTCCCCCAGCTCCCCCTTTCTTTCCTCTGATGAAAGCATCCTCCTTACGGCTGAGTGGAGAGGGGGAGTCAGGCTCCCTGAAAGAAAGCTGGACCAAGTACTCTCTCTCATTCTTTATGTGGTAATTCATAATACAGACCCTCCATTGGCCTGAAGCCGTGGGTAGACGGGGTCATTATTCTTTATTGGTCTTCCAGCATCGATTTGCCCCGGGAAGATTTGGGGTCTGCTGTTCCAAAGATCCTTACTTCTAACCATTTCTTGAGTTCGATAAGCATCTTGATTGTGGACTCTGGTAGAGTCCCTTGTCTTGGAAGACTCTGAAATGTGCGCTTGGATTTCAGCCAGGTAGTTTTCAGAGCAAACCAGACACACAGAGACTTTCCTTTAGCATCTTCCCGGTATTTCACAAAACAGGAACATCAGCTGGTGTTTCTGTTGCCGAGGTCAGCGTGGTGAGAGGCACAGTCTACACGGGATCCTTAGACCAGGAATCACGCAGAGCTTAGAATAGCGAGAGATTGCATGGGGGCTGGATGCTGGATGGTTTGAGAGTGTGCAGCACCCTGACAGGCACATTTGTTGGCATCACAATGATGCACATCTTATCTGTAGCACAAGAGGACACGTGGTTGGCCTGCTGATGTCTGGGCAGCTGTGTGGGCCACTCTCTGACTCCGTGAACTGTGGCCAGCTGTTCGGGAGGCTCCTCAGGAATGACTGCTTGACCCATGGCTTTGAGGCCAGCGTAATAGGCCCTGGATATGGATGCCGGGTGACTTTCACTCCCCAGGGAGGGGGAGTCACTCCCTGGCTGGCCTTGATTCCACCTTTGCATCACCTGGAGCCCCGTCCAGGTCTGGACCATCCCTTCTTGCCCTGGGTGCCCTTGGGTGCACAACCCTTTTGGCCTTTTGGTCTTTCTAGCCTGCAGCTGATCCACTGAGAGCTGATGGAGGCCTGGGGGCCCAGTCACCTCTCTGCAGGCTTCCTAAGCAGTCAGTACCACAGAGGGACACAGTGGAGAGACGTGGTGAGAATAGGCCTCAAAATTAATTTGAAACTCAGAAAGATGAGTGTCTGATTTGTGGGGAAGCACCTAGTACGCTTTTTTTTTTTTTTTTAACTATCGTCAGGGGAAATCTCACCTTTTTTTTTTTTTTTTAACTATCGTCAGGGGAAATCTCACCTTTCCCCTTGATCCGCCAACAGTGGCCTTTTGAAGATGTATGTTTGATGGCAGACTCGTCCTGGCTGCTGGTCACTCATCAAGCCTGGTGAGAGAGTCGCGGTCTGGGGGCAGAACGTGTGAGCTTTCTGAGAGCAAGGAGCTGCTGGCCCACCCCAGGGGAAGGCCTGCAGGGCAGAGCTGGGCCACACGCCTTGGGTCAAAACCTGTTCCCAGGTCCTGAGGCCAGAGTAGCGCACAGTTTTCAGCAGAATGTCTCCAAATCCTCTCCTAGGGCTTTCTCTGGGGGTTTGTACCCATCAATCCTGGAGTCTTCCCTGCCTCACAGAGAGTTCCGGGGCATCTACTGAGTATGACGGAAAGAGCTAAGGATCCTTTAAAAAGATCATCTAGGACATGACGTGGGGTGTTTAGAAACTCAGGGACAATTTTGGGGCTCCCTAACCACACATTAGCCTCTGATCTAGTAGCCAGAATAGACAGCACACAGCCCTGTTTAGCTCTGGGATCCCGAGAGCTTGACGGACAGGCCGCTGTTTAAGGCACCTGACTCCACCCCAGTGCAGTTTCTCTGTCTCCAGGAGATAGGTATTTGGAATAGCGACTCGGCTTTTTGGGAGAGTTCTCAGGGGTCTTTTTCCCTTGGAGTGTCTGCCGGTTTTGAACTGCTGACCTTGCAGATCACAGTCCAGCTCGGAACCCTTATGCCACCCAGACTCCTTAGGAAAGATGGGCGTAAATGTGGAGCGGGTGTGTGGCAGCTCAGAGTGGAGCAGACCCTTTCCTGGAAGCCAACACCGATTTTGGTCTTCGGGAAGCAGCAGTCTCCTGCTGCCCTGGCCTCCTCCCTGCGGCGAGCCTGGCCTGGTTGGCCAGCGCCCGGCCGCAGGAATGCGCCTCCTTTAGCTCTTGGCAGCAAGGAGGGCAAGTTTGGGAGACGTTAGGGGCTGGCTCGGGTCCCATCAGTTTAGTCAGGCATCTGCTCGGTCGTGTGAGAAGACAGATGACTAAGATCTGAAGCTCGAAACCAGATAACACATCTGTAAATGGGACTTCTCTGGTTCCAGATGTGCCCAGGAGCTAGTGACGGGCAGGTGAGAATCAGGTTGGAGAAAAGACACGGCTCGTCGAGCAGCCTTCTCCTCCTCCTCCTCTCCGAGCCCTTGTCCAGCCCGAGGCTTGCCTGGAAGTTTCCTCTCTGGCTCTGGCGCTGCTCCTGCTGCTGGAGCTCGCCTGTGTGCGTGTCCATTCCTGAAACGGTGCACGAGCAGCTGCTGGGTGCCAGGGCTGGGCTCCATACGGCTAGCGCCGGGCCTTAAGGAGTTTGCAAGCCAGTGGAGAGGAGAAAGATTTCCAGGCGGTGGGTGAGGCTAAGTGTGCACCCAGTATCAGTCTCCCCAGGGTGCCCTTGGTGGAAGGCAAGCCAGGGGGATTGGCTCCCTCCTTGCCTTCCTGATGGCTGCTCCTCTGGGCCGGCCGCACCTGGGACTTCAGTAAGCTCCCCAGTTCAACCCCAGGCTCTCAGCTCCTGGGCTCCCGCCACGCCTCCTCCTGCGCATGCCTTGGCCGGCTTGTTCCTGTCCACCATTTCAGTCAGTAACTCCAAGTCGATGGTTTTCAAAGCTCTGTTTCTAAGATCAGATTCTCTTCCAACCCACAGCCCCTGGTTTCCTGCTGCTCCTGGCTTCCCAGTTCCCTGCCTTGGTTGGGGCCCACCCTATCTTCGCCCCCATTTTGGTACCTAGCATCACCCTCCCTCCGGTTTTCCAAGCTGGCAGTTGTGGTGTCAGCTTCAGATGCTGTAACAGCACCCTGCCCACCCCCTCCCTGCCCACCGGCTTCATGCCCCAGAGCCTCCTCCAGCTTGTTCCTCCTGGACAAGCCTGCTCTCTGACCCCAGGCCCAGCCTCCCCACTCCTAGTGTACAAGAACGCCCACAGGTCCATACATCTTTCCAGAAGACTGAGATGGCTTTCTCCCGCCGAGTGGCGGGTGGATTTAAGCGGAAAGCTCAGCCACAAGCCAGGTGCCTCGCTCCTGCCCCAGCGCTGCTCCTGGCCACTTCCAGCAGCATGGGAAGCTGGGCTCTCAACCCTTTGATTGCCCTCTCCGGTGGCCTGCCCCCAGGAACCGCCTTATTTTTCCCCAAGGGAGGGCCCCATCATGTCTTCCTCTGCCCTAATGATTTCCAACTGCCTTTGGAATGAAATAGGAACTTCTTGGCTCGGCGCTTGAGATTCCCGGCCCTGTGACCCTAAGCCATCATCCCAGCACCTTGTCCTCCAGCCAAAGAGGATGACTCACTGTCCTCCAAGAAGAAAAATGATGTCTGCCGAACTTCCTGGCCTCTGTGCAGGCGCTCACACTGGGTCTCCTGCCTCGAGTCCCCGCTCCTGATTGATCATCCCACGAACCCCTGATGCAATAAGAAAACCCACTTGACAGATACCCAAACCTGTGCGGCCCACTTCCTGTGACCTGCTACCTTGTCCCCTTGGTCTCTAACTACCCGTGCCTTTCTCCTGTCCTCAGTGGTGGGCAGGTGCCCAGAAGGTAGGCATCTGGTCTCAGGCATCTTATCGTCCTTGTGTCTAGCTGACCCCTCGTGCCGGGGGGCTCTGGGAGAAGAAGGTGCTCCGTCCACGTTTGCTGAACGGGTTCTCGAGTGAGCCCAGTCTGTGAAGATGAGGGCAATGGTCAGGTCAGATGGGCTGGCCTTCATCGGAGCACTTCGGTGATGCTTGGATTCAAAGAGGGGACTCAGCCCTGCTTAGCAGTCCTGCCCCCCCCCCCGGCCCCCAGCTGCTGGGTTGAGGGTGGTGTGTGAAGTGTCCACTCCTTCTCCTTGCAGATGTGGACGAGTGCCGGGAGAACAACGGTGGCTGCCAGCACACCTGTGTCAACGTCCTGGGCAGCTACGAGTGCCACTGCAAGGCGGGCTTTTTCCTGAGCGACAATCAGCACACGTGTATCCACCGCTCAGAAGGTACGACTGGTCCCGTCCCGGGCAGCGCCCCAGCAGAGGCCCCCTGCTTCCCCCGACGGTGGATGCAGAGGGAAGCCCGGGGAAACAGAATGTTCTGGAGGCTTGAGCACGTGTCTAGCTTCTGCTGCTGGGTGGTGCCCTGGGAGACCCATCGCGGCGTCGGCTGCGCCACCTGGAAAGAGGGCTGGGGAGGACTAGGGGCGCCGTGGGCACTTCGGAGCGCCACATTTCCTGCTTCTGATCTTTTCATCGAGCACAGCTGGCACACCAGTTGATGTCTTGGGAGGAATCAAAGGGCGCTGTGCCAAGTTTCTCACAAAAGGCGCTGCAAACCACCGCTCCAGTACACGCCGGCCTCTGGCTCCATGTGGGGAGGGAAGGGTCTGGACCCTTCCTGAAGAGACTTTCAATGAAAGGCCTGGCCCTTCCCCATGATTTACATTTGTGAATTCTGGGCCTCTGGAGTCCTGGTTGGGGGGTGTGTGTGTGTGTGGACGCCCTGCCTCTGGCACGGTCTCCTTCACCCCCACCCCCATGTCCATTCCTTCCAACACGTGCTAACCCCTGTCCCCTTCCTGGTTCCTGGATGCTCTCTGCCTGCTTTGAGCTGACCCCATCCTTTCATCCCTCGGATTGCGTTCTTCATGGCTTCTTGAGGAGAGACATCCAACGCACGTGGCCAAGGTCCATTTGGAAGAGCATGCCTCCCTTTCCCTTCAGCTCTTCGCTTTTGTGTCTGCTTTCCTGCGTCTGTATCCCTCTGCCTGGGGAGGGGAGGGCCTTCCCCTGGAGACCATGAATTCCTTTTTGGCTTGTTCATTGTCCTAATTGCTCCATGAGGTGCTTTCAGAAAACTTTGTTGTGAATTAGGTGGAGCTGTACAAAGCAGAGAAGGGATTGACATTCGACAATTCAGATTTACTTTGTTTCAACTCATCCATTGAAATTTCTCCCTTCCATCCTCCTCCCCACCCCCTTCCCATCCACCCTTTCCCCCCTTAGCCCTCTGAACTCTGCCCTTGGGTAAATGCTGCCCCTTTGATCTTAAGGGGTTGATTATTCTAACAAGGGAGAGTTCCCTTTTAGAGCAGAGGTCGGAGGCTTGTGGGCCTCTGTGGGCCTCCCTCGCCTGTCTCTATCTGGGCAGTCAGCCCACTCTCATTTCTGCTGTGGATGTTTGCTTCCGGCTGTGATCTTTCTCAGAGTCATTGTTCAGGGGTAGCCAGTATCCCCCAGTGCTTCTAGCAGCGGGCTTGTGCAGGCTGATGTTTCTGCAGTTCGCTGGTCTGAGGAACGAATTGTTTCCATATGTCCGTTGGCCTCACTCTTCTCTCCAGAATGAGATTACGAATGTCTAGTTTTAAATCATGAATTTGCAGCTTTGTTGTTCTCAATTTAGCCATAGGTTTCATGATTTTGAGGGGGTGGGAGGACACAGTCAGGGCTTCTTCATCAAAGGTATTTTACCCTTTCCATTAGCCCTAGAGGATGGCGGTTGACTCCTTATGCTCGACCAGAAGCATGTCTGGGTGTCAGCGAAACACCAGGCGCCCCTGGGATTGATGGTCCATCTCACCCACCAATCTGTTCTTCCCAGGGCTTGGGCAGGGCACGCCACACGCTGGCTGGAGTTGGGATATGCTAATCCCGTGCCCCACGTGCCCGGGGATGGAGTAAAAGTTGGATTTCGATTTTCTGCCAGGTTCTCTGGGCTGGTTCTCTTGGCTGTGCATGGCAGTTTGGCCCCAGGCGGCCGGACTCTGACGGGAATGATGTGCTGGGTCAGCATCTCAGAGGGGCCATCTTCCTGTGGGGGATGCTTAATGCACCCCTTCTTTAGGTGCTTGGGGAGGAAGAAGTTGCCTGCACACTGCCGAATGGATTCCATGGGCTGACAAAGCGGCTTGTAATGAGTGTGGCCACCTTGTACTTCTCTCCGCCCACAATCCCCCACCCCCAGGTGGGTCAGTTAGAGCTGCGGCTGCAACGGTCCCATCTCAGAAATAAACGCAAAAGCAGTTCTTTTCCCAAAACGGTGTTTTCTACATTTCCTACCACTCAGACATTCTTGGATCTCCTGAAGGGTATTTGAAATGAACATTTTTTTTTCTTTTCTTTTTCTTGGGTCTGGAACAAAAACCCAAATCCAAGAATTTGCATTGTGGTCTGGAAGCATGCTGGGTGATTTTCAGGGGCATTTCCACCCTGATCACTCGGAGAACCACAGCCCACTGGGAGCCCAGGGATGAGAGCCGTGGGTCACTGGGACCCCCTTCGGGGGGAAAGTTTCAATTCCTCCGACAGACCCACCTGTACATCGTAGTCCTCTGGGATTTCTCCTGTGATCTGCGTATTTAATCAATCCTCAGAGAAAGTGACGTTGCAATCAATTAAAAAGCCCATCACCTTTTCTCTAAAAAAAGTCTGGAAGAAGGCATGTGTCCCTTCGTACCGTCTAGGGCTGCTGCTGCCTAAATGCCCTTCAGTTCTCAAGGATGACTATGACTATGGTTTCTGTGGGACGGGGAAGGCTTTCCGCTCCCCTCTCCCTCCCCCTTCAATCCTTGGAGACCTCAAAGCTCTGATAAAGAGACCATGGTGTGTTCTCACCCATGTCATGGGGGTAGGCTGGGAAGAGACACAACCCACCCCCGCCCACCTTTGTTCCTATTCACGGGGGCCCAGCCTCTCAGAAAGAGCATTCCTCCTTGTCTGTCTGCTGGGAGCATATTTTTACACGGTGGTGCCTTTTCAGGGCAGCTGGGGAGGGGCCAGGGGACTGGGGTTGGGCTGCCCTCTCCTCAGACCTCTTTTTCTACTCTGGGGGCAGTTTCTGGACTGGGCTCTGGCTTCCAGCTGTATCTTTAGTGGTACTCTGAGTTTGGAGAGCCCCAGAGTCTGGTATTTCAAATGCCCCTGAGCTGTCTTCCTCGTGGTCAGCAAGGGCCCTCACTGTGATTTTGTCAGGCCAGGCAAGGCTGTGGGGATTGCTGGAGACCAGAGGACTCAGAAAAGTCTCAGAACAGTCTCTTGAAAGGACCTTAGCCTTCATTTCCAGAGCCATGGAAGTCTCCATTACCTTCGGGTAACTTTAGGTCCAGCTTGATGTGCTAGGTAGCAGTAGCGTGTGCTCCATGGTCCATTATTACAGTGTTCTGTGTAAATAAATGGTTAGGAGACGGTAAGAAGCTCGCTTTTCAAATGGCTCGGCAGGTTTGTAAGCAGAGTGGGGAGGGGAAATTGGAGTCGTTGGGAGTGTGCTGTCCGGGTCCTGTTCAGTTTGCCCTGGGTTCCTCTGAGGTCCTGTCATTCCCAATGGGACAAACACAGTGCTGGCCGGGACAGACACTGCCTCCGGTGCCAACTTAGTGCCGGGAAGCAAAGAACATCTTCACGATTTCCTGTCTCAGCGCAAAGCGAGCGCTTTCCTTCAGCCCACCCTGCACACACGCTTCTTTCTGTGTCCACTGACAGCAGCCCTCGGCACGTGTGCATGGGTCCAGCTAATTGTGGGCCAGACTGCACGCAGACAGCTTGAGACTGTCAGATGGATCAGAAACCCAAGAGAGCACGGACTGTTTGAGCTGTGTTGGCCTTGGGAATAAGGGTAGTGTCTGGTGGTGTTGAAACAATGGTTCCACCACAGACCGGAGGCTCTGCTGGGAGGAGTCAAAGACCTTTGGCCTCCCTGGGCCCTATGGCAAAGGTTTCAGGGCACACAGGACAGAGCAGAGTGGATCCTAGAGACATTGAATGAAAACTCTTGGGGCTCACCCTGCCACAGGGCCACGCCGTCCACTAGTCAAAGGCCTCATGTGGTCAAGAGCCAGTGAGAACAAAGCCCCCACTTCCAAGGATCGTTCTGAGTTGCGTTGCACGATGGTGAGGGAGTGGCCATGAACAGGACAAACCGAGAGACTGTGCGGGGAGGCCTCTGGGGCGCTCTAGCAGGCAGCCAGGTCTCAGAGAGTTCCTTTGGGGGTGAGCCATCGCGCTGGGGGACCCCCGGGGTGTTAACGCTTGATCTCCCCATCATGTGTTGCTGTTGGTATTCGTTGTCATCAACCTGGCGGCCACCCCTGGGGACCCCACATGCAGTAGAAGGGCCAGTTCCTCTGCCGTGTGCCACCTGGCCAGGCAGCCTGCCGTGGTGAGCTACAGCGTTCTCAGACGTAGACTTCCCGCCTTCCTGCCGGCCCTGCAAGTCCATTTCTGTCTGGTTGCTCTGCTGAGACTTGCCCGTGATGGGTGACCGGTCAGGTATGTGAAGTTCTGGGGGTCCCGTAGCAACACTTAGGCCATCATAGTGTGACACACGGACAGATGGGGGTGGTGGCCCTATCGTGTAGATGCACGAAACCATCCAGGCAAATAACACCCCTTTTTGCCCCCACTAGCACCATATTGGGGTGAATGCAAGTGTATGACGACCACTTGTGTATATATAATATAAAAGCAAAAACCACGTGCGTGAAGGCTTTTTTTCCTTTCTCTTTGTGGTATTGCTGTTTCGATGACCCTTCCTGTCAGAGGCTTATGATCTGAGGGGGCAGACAAGGAACTGAGGCAGTCTGGGTCACCCCCGAGGGACCCCCTGGCAGCCGTGTCTGGTGAAGTCACTGTGCACTGGATTTGGCCAGGGGAAGGGGATTGAAACATCTGAAAGTTGTGCAGAGTCAGGCATCTTTATCTGGGTGTCTGCATGTTTTCTTAGGGGGACTCTCCTCCCTGAGCTCTTGATCCATTGGTGGGGAGTAACGGGGCAGGCTGAATCTGAGCACTGGTTTCCGGTCAGTCGATTCTGATCCCTGACCCAACAGAGGACTTCAGGGCTGGGACTCTCTATTCAATTTCCAGAGAAGGCTCCCACATTTTCAAAAAAACAACGCTTACCACAATCCATCCATCCATCCATCCATCCGTCCGTCCGTCCATCCATCCATCCATCCATCATCCATCCGTCCGTCCGTCCATCCATCCATCCATCCATCCGTCCGTCCGTCCGTCCGTCCGTCCGTCCATCCATCCATCCGTCCATCCATCGTATGCCAAGCACATTTGTACATTTGTCGCCCTCATCCTTCTCAAAACCTTTGCTTTCCACTTGAGCCCTGGGTATTACCTCTTCATTTTCCCCCTCCCTCCCCACTCTCCCATCCTCATGAACCCTTGATAATTTATACATCACTATTATTTTGTCGTATCTGACACTGTCCAACCTCTCTCCTCACCCACCTTTTGAGAGTTGACACATTTTATCTCAGGTGGGGGAACCTAAGAAATTTTCATGCCTCTGTTCATTGATCAGCTTAATTTATGACAGACATTAAAAATTTTTCTTTTACTACTTAAAAAAAATCCCCACTGCATCCATTGTTAAAATTTCAAAATACTTTTATTGGGGGCTTTTACATCTCTCATTACAACCATCCACACATTCATCCAGCGTGTCACGCACATTTGCACCTATGCTGTCCTCATCATTCTCAAAGCATTCTCTTCCCACTTGAGCCCCTGATATCAACGTCTATTGTTCATTTTATGTGGAAAAAAATATACATGCAGTAAGAAAATTCTAAACACTATCATATTTCCAGAAGTTATTCATTGTACTCCCAAAGCTGTAACTCCCCTCTCCTCTCACCCCAGAATCCCTTGTCCCCACGAATAACCTTTTGTGCTTAGGCATCTGCCAATTGCCCATAAGTTACCGACATACTCTGAGGGGATGGGGTTGACGGACACCCAGAGCAGCAGACCCATGGCCCGCCCTCTAGCCCCTGGCGACGACCTTGGCTGAGGACTCTGACCACAGTCAGTCACCTGTCACCTGTTGCTGTTTTGCAGAAGGTCTGAGCTGCATGAACAAGGATCACGGCTGCAGTCACATTTGTAAGGAAGCCCCCAGGGGCAGCGTCGCCTGCGAGTGCCGGCCTGGTTTTGAGCTGGCCAAGAACCAGAGGGACTGCATCTGTAAGTACACACGTGCGCTGGGGACCATCATGCCTGCAGGTGGCTTTTCCGCAGCCCTGGCATCACCGGTGCCACCACGTGGTGCAGCCGTTCATGGAAGGCAGCTGGCAGGATGGTGGACCTCCCCTGGACACTGAGTTCACTGCAGAATCGAGGGGAACATGCCCCCTCCTCCCCTCGACCCCGCCATTGAGGCGGCTTGGTAGAGAGGCCTTTCAGGCTTGGGAGACTGAATCTTGACAGGAGCAGATGGCTTCATCTTTTTTCCGAGTAGGGATGAGTGGGTTTGAACCTCTGGCTTGGTGGTTGGTAGCTCAAGGAGTCGCCCACCAGAGTTCCTTTAGGGGAACACAGGGACGGAAGATGATGTTCTTTGAAGGAGCCAATCAGAAGGAAATTAAATTCAGGAGTAAAATTATGAATGTTGGGGAGCGTGGCCCCTGTTCACACAAAATCAGGCCAGATTTCCTGTCTAGCAGCCCTTTGCTATCTGGTTCCTTACAAGCCTTATCTGCCTATCTCCCCCCCCCCCCCCCCCGCCCCCAACAACAACAAAAAAGTCCCTTGCCTTTTGAAGAACAACCTATATTTTTCTGTGCCTCTAGCCCTTGTCTAAGCCTTGTCTGACAAGTTCTTTCGCAGCCTTCCATCTCTTGCCGAATGCCCACTGACAGTAGGACGGCAGCTCCCACTATGTGAGCTACTTATTCTGTGTCAGGATTTGTCGCAAGCTTATGCCTTATCCCATTTCATCCCGATAACCACTACCCTGCCAGCTGAGTCACGGTTCGGCCCTCTTTTTATAGGGGAGTTAAAGCAACAGGCCACACCGGGAAGAGCTGGCAAAGTAGGATTCAAATCCAGGGGCACCTCACCCTGAGGCTGATGGCCCCTCCCTGGTGACTCTGCTCAGAAGATGCCCAGGTGGCAGAGACCAGACGGCCCTTTTATCTGTTCCCTCCCACCGCACGCTGGTGGTTCAAACATAGTGTGTGGCCTCCTGGGTCAGATGAGGTATGAGGAGGCTTCAAAAAGTTATATTCGTGTGTCTCACCCTGCAACAATGGGCCACGCAGAATGGAACTCCAGAGAATGAAACTCTAGTGGGAGAAGGGAACAACGGTCCATGAAAGGTACTTCCAAACCACTCCTGATGCTGAGAAAGCACTGGCCATTCCCCTTGGGAACTCCTACCTGTCAGAAGACTGCTGCAGTTTGCCAGGGATGGTGCTTTGCCACGAGGAGATTGAGAGGTGAGAAGAGTTTCCCCAGGGAGACCTCTCTCCACGGTCTCCATTGCAGAGCAAAAGCGTAGCCTGGACAGGCCTCGCCCATAGGCTCTTGTTATAGCTGATGTTGACTGAGCCAGCCCTTCCCCTTCCCACTCTCATGACAGTGTTCAGTGAGACCGGATCTTTGCAATCGAGCCACAAAGTTTCCATTGGCTTGCTGTTGAAAGCAGATGACCAGGCCTCTCATCCTAGTCCATCTTAGTCTGGAAACTCCCCTGAAACTTGCCCACAGCAACACGCAGGCCACTGCCCACATTGGTGGTTGCTGCATCTGAGGCATCTTGGCCAGAGGGAACCCAGGTCCCCTTCAGGGAAGGTGAGCATTTGGGGCCCACACTGCCCCAAGGACAACATCTTAAGGTCTCTGAAAGTCTGACTCTCTGGGAAGGCTCTCAGTGGGTTGGGCAGGGTGGAAATCACTTCAGCCTCCAGACATTATCCCTCAGAGACTCAGCTGTGAAGGGAGACTCTTGGCGGTTTCCAGTTTTCCTGAGGCCAGCTGCTGGAGATAGGAGACCTGAAAGTTCATATTAAAATTAAAAAAAATATATTGTCACGATACCATGGTTCAAAGATGATTGTGGCAACGTGTAAGGAAACAGAAGGAAACAAAAGACCCCAGAGTCCTACGACACGGCCAAGTGCCAGAACATTTCCCCATCGTCCTTCTTCATCATCCATATGCACTTCACACATATCTGTCATCACAGAATGTCTTTCTTTTCACAAAAATGCTATTCTTTTTCTTTTTCTCCAATAATTTTATTGGGGGCTCTTACAGCTCTTAGAACATTCAATACATCATTTGTATCAAGCATATTTCTACACATGTTGCCATCTTCATTTCCAAATATTTTCTCCTTGGTATAAACTCCTCTTTCCCCTTCCTTTTTTTAATAAGTCATTTTATTGGGGGCTCATACAACTCCCATCACGATCAATACATATATCCATTGTATGCAGAGCACATATCCCACATGTTTATTTAAGAGTCCAAACAGTCAGGAAGTCGATAAAGAAAACATCTTCCTCTTGCCAAAGGTACCCAGTATTAGCACTTTGATAAGGAGACAGTTTTATCTATCATCTATCTATCTATCGATCATCTATCTACTTAGTAATTACTGTGCACACTCTTCATCACACTTTAAATGAGTGGTCAATAGTGCGTCAGTTCTCTACAAAGAACCACCTTTCCTTTGGAACCACTTGCACCTGGCCGTTCAAGAAGAGAAGCCCTAACATGTCTGTCCAGGCCAGGGGCACCGTAGTCAAGCACTTGATTGTTCACCGGGTTATCGTGCTTCAAACCACCAACCTGTCCACCAAAGGAAAGCCGTGGCCCTCTGCTTCTGGAAAGACCATGGCTTGGGAAGCACCCGGGGTCAACTCTGCTCCGTCGTGGGGAGCAGGAACCTCGGCTCGGGCAGTGGCAGCACTCTGTGCACAAAGGACTAGCGTCTGCTCGGCTGCCTGTATTCCCCACAGGCTCGGGAGAGCTGTACAGTGCAGAATGCTCTCACAACAGCACAGCCCTGGCCCCCATCCTTCTGATCTGATGGCTCTGAACGAGGAAACACCCCCTCGACTCTCCGTCCTCTACCTTCCTGTGCGACCTTGTTCAGACGGTGCGGCCACCGTGGTCCGACATGTCTTGTGTCCGTGTTTCCACACCTGCCTCCCCCACGGCGTGGGCTCTGTGTCGGGCAGGGCTCCTATGCTCGGCGCCTGCATGTCCCAGGAGCTCCAGTTTTCGCTGGATGGGAATCAGAGTTCTTGAGCAAGCACAGCCGTGTGTGTGTGTGTGTGTGTGTGTGTCTCGGGTGGGGGACAGGGGTTACCAGCTCCTGCTTCCATTTCCTCTCAGTGACCTGTCATCATGGGAACGGCGGGTGCCAGCACTCCTGCGAGGACACTCCCACCGGCCCAGAGTGCAGCTGCCACCCACAGTACCAGATGCACACAGACGGGCGGAGCTGCCTGGGTGAGTGGGGCAGGTCGGCTCTGGGCTGTCCAGGCCCTGAAGGCGGCAGCCTCAGCCGTGCTCAGCCCAGACACGGGGTCTTTGGGGTGCAGCGTCTGTCCTCAAGCAGGGCCCGTGCGCATCCACCTGTTAGAGTACCAGGGGTGAACACCTGGGGAGCAGGGGGACACCGAGGTCTAGGCCCTGCTCCCTTGTCCTTCCCTGTGTGACGAAGAAGAGCCCTTCCCCCTCTTGGGGGCCCAGCTGTGCTGGGGACAGACAGCACCCCCCACAGGGGGCTAGACGAAACTCACGCTAGCTGTTTGGTTTGATGCCGCCACCGTTCTAGTCACCCGGGACTAGGATGGTGTGGCTTTTGTGAGCTCCATGTTCGAGGGCCCCAGACCCAATGTTTGCTCTGTGCAAAGGGGTGCATCTGCTGCTTACATTCCTTAGTGCCTTTCTGGCCCTTGCAATAGACGTAAGTGATCTTCCCCCAGATGCCATGCTTACTAAGGATCTGGGGAGGGAGCATGGTGCATTTCCCTCGGAGCCTTGCTAGTACACCAGGTGTCTGTGGAGTGAACAGAGCCACGCAGCTTCAGTGGCTCTCACGTCGGGGCGTTCGGCCAGCGTGGCTGTGCCAAACCTGACTCGTCCCGTCTGAGAGCTGCGTGCTTGGGCTTCTTCTTATAGAGCAAGAGGACGCTGCGCTGGACGTGACGGACAGCAATGCCACCTCAGTGGCGGATGGGGACAAGCGGGTGAAACGAAGGCTGCTCATGGGTAGGCGCTACTACTCCCTGCCCCTGGCCACTGATGGTGGCCTCTCCCTCCCCGACTGACCACAGCAGCCATAAGCTTGTGGACCATCCGCTCTGAGACCGCTGGACTGGGACGAACAGCTCTTGCCAAGCCACAGCCTGTGTTCTTCACGGGGACTCCAGTCTCAGTCCCGTCCAGGACTGCTGGCTTTCTGGAAGGCACCAGCTGAGCGGTCAGGCTCACCACGCTGGCCTCCACCATGGTCTGCCCAGCTGCGGGACCTTGGGCAGGTTGCCCGGAGTCTCCATCTCTTGGTCTCGAAGATGGACATAATACAATTGCCCTATCCAGGTGGTCAGGAAGTGTAACTCAGATCCTCGAGTATGATGGCACCCCGACTAGGTGTCAGGAACACGGCGTTCCTTCTGCCTGAGTCACCAGAATGAGAGTGGTGCTTCGGGAAGCCTCTAGCTTAGTCGGCAATCGTGTGTGTGTGTGTGTGTGTGTGTGTGTATACATCTCACTCAACCAAAGTTGCTTAATAAAAGAGAACATTTATTAAGTCTTAAATAGGACAAAGATAAGATAACTCCAGATGAGGGAGACCATTCGCAAAAGGCCATCATGGCATCCAATCATCCTTTTTGTTAAACCCCTATTCTTCTCTTTCTGGGGGATAACTTGGTGCCTATGATTCCTGGGCACTTCTGTGATTCTAGGGTTCAAATTGGGACAAAGATGAGGGTGCTTCTTCTCCTGGAGACACGATGGGGCAGTTCCATCTGGCCCTACAGGGTCGTGAGGCTTTTTTATACCAAAAGCCAGTTTTTATTGGGGAGGCACTTAGCCCAGGCGATGTCCAACGGTCCAAGAGGTTGCGGGCCGAGGGAGTCGCGCCAAGTGGAGAAATAGCTGCGCTTATATAGCCCAGGGGTACATAGTTGGGGTGTTTGGTGCCCATTTAAGATAAGGTCACTGAGGACTGGAGGTTAAAGGCATGACCGGGCCATGCGCAGAGCGGGCTGCAAGGTTAGGAAGGGCTGCAGCAGCCAGATGTCTGACCCAAGGAGGTGGGGGAGGGTCAGGCCCAAAACAGCCACTACAAGCCGGCCTAACACATGGCACCATGTTGTTAGGAATTTTGTGCGCGAAACGAAGCAAGAGTCCAAATTAGAGATTGAAGCAGGCTTTGTTGGGAGCTTGCGGACAGGTTCACCAGCTTGTGGGGAAGCTGATGAAGCTGCCGTGCGTGAGTTTTTGATGTCCCAGATGAGCTTGCCATTGTCCATCCCTGGCCACAGACCAGCATGACTTCCTGTTTCTGCTATTCCATTTCCTGCTCCTCCATTGACAGGCCAAGTCTAGAAAGTGTTACATTTTTTAATGACGTCTCCTCTCGTGCTTCCTTGGTTTTCCAGCACGCGTTCTCTTTTGTCCTATCCATCTGTTCTCACTTGAGTGAGCTTTGGAGAGGATGTGGAGGATACGTGGGTATTCCTTCTGTCCTATTTAATTAGAACCAAGTCCCGCCGGCACAGGTTTTAAAACCAAGTGGCAGTGGAAGTCGAGTCAGGTGTCTGAGGGGCTAACAATCGAGTGAAGGTTGGACGCACTTGCCTCTGATGTGAAGGTCCTGGAGGGAACGCAGGACTCAGAGGAGGCATGGATTTGCTGGTGGTTTTCTCTTTCCCAAGTGGCTCTGCCAGCTCTGTCCCCTTGCAGGGAAAGTGAAATCTGAAATGTGTTCATTAGCAGCGGCAAGGATCAAGCCATTAGTCTGTGACAAGGGAGGCGTCCTGGCCCTTGATGCGCACCCTCTGCTCCTTATGTAGGTAGAATCGGGGTGGGGTGGGGGTTCAGGAGGCAGGGAGGAGCATTTGTTCTACTTTGCACTCACAGCTAGCCTGCCGGGTGTGGTCCGGGGAACTTCCCAGCGCCTGGCTCCACTGCGGGGAGCAAGGGGCGGCTTGACCCTGTCGGTCACGTGGATGAGTGCGGGGAGCACCAGCTGCTCATTTGCAGAGCTTTCTCTAGCTCGTTCGCCGCTATCTGGACTGTGTTTCTAAGTATCTCATCGTGCTGGCCAAGTATTAGCCCTGTCTCTTTTTGACATCGTCAGGATGTCAGGACCTGGTCAGGAAGCTGATGCCTCTCCCCTTTCCGTCCTTGTCAGAAACGTGTGCTGTCAACAACGGAGGCTGCGACCGCACCTGCAAAGACACTTCGACAGGTGTTCACTGCAGTTGTCCTGTTGGCTTCACACTCCAGTTCGACGGGAAGACCTGCAAAGGTAGCCCGCCCAACCTCTCCAGGGAGATGAGGGGCGCTGGTTTGGAGGGACGCCCTTCTGCCAAAGGCAGCTGCTCCCCTCCCTGCCCCCCTCCGGAGGGCTCCAGATTGGCTTCTGATTCATATTGACAGAGCGGTTCTTCCCGGGGCGAGGGGATGGTTATAATTGAGGAAGCGTAATTAGAGGCAGGGTAATTGCATTAACTGTTGAGCAGAGCAGCCTCTGTGAGCACGAAGTGATCCATGCCAGGCCGTGGCCGTATTAGAAGAGGGCAGAAGTTCAAGGTAACATTTGTCTGCATACGATACTATCCCCTGATCATGCCTAACAGCCGAGAGATTATTGTGTGAACAGCAGCCAAGATGATTATCGGGAACGTCTGATGAATAACCGAACGGTGAACTGTGGCTGAGGCAGAGTGGCCCCGTGACTTGCTAGCATTTCCCAGGCAACAATTCAAAGGCTCAGTCCTTCCGGATGATCAAAAGAGAGTAGACAGCCAGGTACGCCACGAAACTGAGGCGAGATAAGATGGACTTGACTTTCAGGACTCCTTCAAAGCCTTGAGGCTATCGTCACTTGCCAAAACAAATGTTCTAGTCCCTTAGAGCGTTAACTATTAAGCTGGAAGGAAAAGCATCTCGAAGGGCACTGTCTTCTTTTGGGAAAGTGGTACCAGAGCAGGGGCTGTGGGGACATCCTCATGCCTTCCTAGCCCCGGTTTCCACGAAGCCAGGCAGGGAGCACGTCCGCCAGAATGGCTTACGAGGCTGAGGGAGCCCCTGGCTTTCAAAGCTGCTTCAGCCAGACCAGGAAAGGTGTGTGTTTAAAGATGTGCACAAACATCCCGAGGTGGTTTTATGGCTCTCTAACGAAGTACACACACTAGCGCTCAGTGAGGCCAGTCTGGCTGCCTGATTTGCCTGTTACAGATATCGACGAGTGCCAGACCCGCCGCGGCGGCTGTGACCATTTCTGCAAGAACACCGTGGGCAGCTTCGACTGCAGCTGCAGAAAAGGATTTAAATTGTTAGCAGATGAGAAGTCTTGCCAAGGTAGGTGGCGACAAGTTGTTCTGCTCTGCAGTGGCCCGCTGGGCAGAGCAGAGATGGCAGAACCCACCCCTGCAGAGAACTGGGTGGCGGGGGCTGGGGAGGACTCACTCCTGACCTCTCCTACGCCTTGAGCTCCCTCTTTGCTCGGTGACCCCGGGGCAGGGCCTGGACAGAGTTTGCAGGTAGAGTCCTGACCATCCGCTGCTAAGGGTTAGGGGCAGGGCTCCCAGGGCTTGTGGGGGCTGATCACCGTGGAATCTGCTGCTCCCCATAGAATATGACGTAGATGGTGAACAGGGCTGGATTGGGGTGTTGAAGCTAGGAATCATTTTCCTGTTCCAAAGTTTATTTTATTTTTTTTAAATTTTATTTATTTATTTGGGCATCACTGCTCTCCGGTGGTGGGAGTAGGAGGCCCAGCCCCACTCCAAAGTTTATTTTAACACCACTGACTTTAGAACAAAGGCATTCCGCTAAAGGCAACGGGTCTAAGACTGATTGCCGTGACGAGTGTACAGCTCTTCTTCACAGGACTGAACTGCCATGTGATTTGTGAATTCATGCCGATAAGACTGTTAGAAAATTAATACACTTTCTAGCCCAGACTTGGGTTCAATCTGCAATCAAGGTCACACGCCACTTGTTTTCATTCTTTGCGTGTTTATGTGGAAGCCTTTGGTGCTGAGGGAGAGTGGCAGAGAGAGAGGGCAGGGGCTGTGTTCAGAGCATGCTGGTTTGTCCCCGGGGAGTGGTCTAGACAGCTCAGCAGTACCCCTCATTCCTGACAGATGGGGTGCAGCTATGGAACCGCTCTGGGTAGCTGTTGTTGTTGAGATTAGGTACTATTTTGAGCGGGCAGGGTATACTTTTGAGTGGTGGGAATCACTTATACTTTTTTTGTGTGTGTGGGCATCACTTCCTCTGGTGGGCGCTACCCAGCCGCCGCTGGATTTGAACCGCCAAGCCTGCGGGCTGCAGTTCCGCGCTCAACCACTTACGCCACCGGAGCTCAGCCCGTGAATGAGCACCTTTTAAGCCCTATGGACACGCAGGAAGAAATTCTCCAGGAGTATGCTCAATCATCCATTCATTCCTCACCCATTTATAGACAGCACTGCCTACTTTATTTTTTTGTTAAAAACACTGGCCTTGAAGCTCTCTCTAGAGTGTCTGATTTAACACAGATTGTGAAGATAGGACGTCCCATTTTGACCATGTCCGTTGTTTGTTTCCCGGCTCTGGGTTTGTTCTTCTCAACAGCTAACTTGTCGAAAAGTTCAAGTGTCGCCTCGCCTTTCAATTCAGCAAGGGAGTTCATGCTGGAGGATGTCTGCATGGATCGCCTTCAGCTTGCCCTGGAAAGCAAACTTACTGTTGCACAGAATGTCTCATAATGTATAGAGCCAGAAATACTGTTTGAGCTGTGTAAACACATTAAAAAGGAATTAGAAAAGTGATCTCATTATTTTCTGGCAAAGCGAAATCTTATCGTGAGCAGCCAACGACAGCTACTGATTGGGTCCACTTTTCCTACAGCCGACCGAGATTAATAGCAGACTTTATAGCATGGCATCCATTACCAGGCGAGGAAGGGACTCTTTCTCATTTTTCACTGGCCAGTCTTAGTAGCACAAATATTTGCACAGAACAAATATGCTGCAGAAGTTGCCGGGATTTCTGGGAAACGCTGGGATGAAGAGGTTTTGTAAGAACTTGACTTTTCTTATTTCACTCTTTCATTCCTCCAGTGCCTTCCAGATGTCTGTTTTTTATTCATGTGATTTCTCACGGCACACTAAGTGTTGAAAATATGGTCCAGTCATGCTCCAGTGGCTTCTATACTGGTTCTGGTTTATCCATTTAAAAACCGGGTTATTGGGCTGAGCCCCGGTGGCGTAGTGGTTGTGCGCGGGACTGCGGCCCACTGGGACGGAGGTTCAATTCCAGCAGTGGGGCTGGGCCTCCTACTCCCACCACCAGAGAGCAATGATGCGCCCCCCCCAAAAAAAAAACTGGGTTATTATTATGAAACCTTCCAAGGAATAGAGGGTGGGGATACTGACGTTTAGTCTACAGTATAGAGGGGAGGACCAGACTGGAGGGAAAGGTGTGATTCCAATGACAAATGCAGTCTTTGAAGTCTGTTTCCAGGATCCCGAGAGGGGACAAGGAGACCGCTCCCCTGAGTGTGGACAGTGGGGAGGACGGAGTCGTGGTGAGGAACGAGATCGGGGCATTAGGCCAGAGGATCCAGTTTGGAGCATCCCCACCACCTTTCAGTGTCTGCGAGAGAACATTTGCAGGGATACTAGGGTGGATGCCTTCTTGTACTGTGGAGGGCATTAAAATCCTGATTCTATTGGCCGCCTAGGATCTGAAGACTGATTCTAGGAAGGTCAGCGATGGGACCACATTTATCTCCTACCTTAGCATTTTCTCCTGTCAGTGCAGTGCCCCATACCTAATACAATGAGTGTTGCTGTTTGAGCAAGAGTCATGCAGCAGCAGGGATGCTTAGCTAGTGCCTTAGGACGAACACGATTCCTGTGGCTTCATTTAAGTCATTTAATTTACTCAGCCCTGGGGACAGGCATGGGCAAGAGGGCTGACTGGAACTTTCCGGCAAGTGCTGTTTGCAACAGAATTTCGACAGAAGGTCCCTGGCCGTGAATCAATGAATAATGCCCTGCTGTCCTTTCTCTCTCGCCCCTGGGTGGGGAGGAGAGGAGCACTGATGGTCCTTTGAGTCGGTCTGTTGTTTGTGTCGTGGGTTGGCAGCTGGTGTCCATTATAAACACACCGCCCCCTCCCCGCCCCCCTCAGCGTGGGTCTCAGCTCCTCTCTCCCTTTGCAAATTACAGATGTGGATGAGTGCACTCTGGATAGGACCTGTGACCACAACTGCATCAACCATCCGGGCACATTTGCATGTGCCTGCCACCAAGGGTACACCCTCTATGGCTTTACCCACTGCGGAGGTGAGAAAACTGCCCCTTCAGGGGCAAGAGGAGGGCCGTAGGCTGGGTCTGCCAGGGGGAGTGGGTGGCCAGGGAGCCAGGTTTCCTCAGATCAGGGGGTCTTTCTTTTCCTCCATCGGAGTCGGGGGGGGGGGGGGGGGGGGGGACGGATGAAAGCGCATTTCCAGTCCCTGGGCTGTAGTAATGAGTTTATCCGCCCCAGGGCAGCATCTGCTGGGGGACGTCTCCCACATTTATCCCTGGAACATGTCGAGTGTGAAATGGAGCGGAGGAGAGCTGAGCGCTTTCAGCTGTGAACGCTTTATTGGCTTGATGGACGCCAGCTGGAGGCAGAGAAGGGGCGCGTCTCTCGGGAGCTGACGCCCTAGCCTTTAGAACTTCCCAGCAGAGAGTCAAGTCACCGGCCCCCAGAGAAGCTTGGCGGGGGCCACCAGCCACTGCCATCGTCCTGCAATACCTAGGAAAGGACAGCAAAGTCCTCCCGTCCGGCTAAGCTGGAAGCGGGGCCATTCGAGTTTCTCTCTCTGCCCTGGGGCCGACGAGCAGCGCGTTACATAAGCTCAGGTCAAGACAACTGCAGCGTAAATCAGACTCGGCATCACGGACGCCCCACTCCCTCTCCCAGTGACCAGGCTCACCCAGAAACAGATTGATGGGCTCTGATTCAGAAGAGCTGGGGTTTCCGAGAGGGATTATGAGGGACTTCACAGTGCTGGGACTCGCTGGTGTAAGGCAGCGGTTTTTACCCTGGGGGTCAAACAACCCTATCGCAGGGGCTGCCCGATTCAGAACAGTAGTGAAATGACAGCTATGAAGATAGCAATGAAAATAATTTTATGGTCGGGGTCACCACCACACAGGAACTGTCTGAAAGGGTGGCGGCCTGAGGAAGGCTGAGAACCCCTTCTTTAAGGACCGTGCTTCCTTATGCGCGACACTTAAAAAGGCAAACAAGTGATCGCGACAGCGCTCTCTCCCTTCTCATGTCAGCGCACTCTTAGCCAGGCCGAACACCTCCTCTGCCTTCCGCCAGGAAAGCCTGAGAGGAAGCCGCAGATGTGCCCCCGGCGGGCTGGAGGCATCCTCTGGCCTCAGCGCAGTTGCAGGTTGACGGGGGTCACCACAAGTCCCTGACCTTCTGTATCCCTCACCTACATCCACCGACCTCCTATACTCACGATGTGGTCTGTGTCTGCAGAAACACACACACACACACACACACACACACACACACACAAAGTCTCACAGGAAACGTCCTTGTCCTTTCCATTCCATTTTCTCAGGAACTTTTTGAAGCTGCTCTCACACCTGCATATGTATGCATGTGTCTAGGGTTCAAGAAGTGCTTGAAAAAATGGAATGAAACATGAAGAAGTAAAATTTTTTAAAAATTATAAAAAGAAAAAGTCAAATGGCCAGGTAATGGAAGGGCTGAGTACAGTCAGCGGGGCAGTCCTCTTTCTCTGTCTTCCGCGGTCTGCCCTGGGAGGACGGTGTGGCTTTCCATCGGAATTCTGCACGTTGTCCGAGTTTGTTCCCCTCTTGAGTGTGCCAGGTTGGGGGGGGGGTGTTAGTCCAGGTAGACTAGAGAAACAAATTGATAAACATGCATATGGATATAAGGGAAAGGTTTATATACAAGAGAAATGGAACATTGAGAAAGCACCCCAACCCAGTTCAGTCCAAGGTTATAAGTCCGGTATTAGCCCTTATGTCCATTACCAGTCTATAAAGTCTCCTGACTCATGAAGCACATGCAATGACATCAGGACAATCGCAGGTCAATGGGTGCAGAGTCTTGTGTATTCAGCCGCAGTAGAAGCAGCCCGGTGCTGGCAGGAGTCTTCCCATGGCTCCCCATTTCCAGGACTCAGGGTCCATCAGCAGTATCTAGTGAGGGTAGAAGCATCTCAGTGCTGATAGGGGTCTCCCTGTAGCCTCCCGAGCATCTCAGAACTAGCAGGAGTCTCCTCGTGGCTTCTCCAGCCCCAGAAGCCTATGTGACTTCTCCTCCGGCTCCTCCAATCTCCAGGAATCTGGACCTATCAGCGTGCTGCCATCTCGTCTTGTCAGTAGTTTGTCTCCCAGGAACTGAGTCGATGGTCTCTCACCTCCAGTTGGGAAATACTGTGAGACTTCCGAGAATTCTCAGGAGAAAGCCATGCCCACACAGAGGTCTCATTGGCTATCTCCAGATGGACAGGCTAGACTCCACCTCTACACTCTCAGTGCTAAAGCTGACATAAATCAGTGACTGCTTGGCCAAGTGTGGACCCCGAGTCCCGCCTGGCACCGAGTACCAGAGGAGGGAGTGTGGGTTAGCCAGGACCAGACGGCCAGTCTGTCCTCCTCTTGGTTTAGACTGTTTCCATCGAGTGACTCCAGGGTGAGTCAACAGCCGGGAAGCGGGGGTGGGGGAGGCACCTGTGACCGGGCATGTTTTGTTCCACAGACACCAACGAGTGCAGCGTCAACAACGGAGGCTGTCAACACGTCTGTGTGAACACCGTGGGCAGCTATGAGTGCCAATGCCATTCTGGGCACAAGCTCCACTGGAATAAAAAGGACTGTGTGGGTAAGGGGCGCTGAGGCGTGCACCCAGTCAGCAGGTGCCCCCCTGGCCTGGCCGTGTGCAGCTCTGTGCATCTCCCCCCCACCCGCCCCGGCCCTCTGCAGCTGCCCTTCTTGACACAGTTCAAAAACAGGAGATATTTGCAGGCTCGTTGGCATTTCCTTCTGCCCTTCCTTCCGTGGAGGTGGAAGCTTCTGCTTCCCTGGTGGCTTTTCTGCGTGACCCTGAGCTTGCCGGGGTCTCCTCTCGCGTGGTGGGACTAGTTGTGTGCTCTGTGCCGGCGTCCGCTCTCTCGTCTCTCTTTGATGTCGTGGGGCTTTTGGTGCACGGGACGGAATCGTCATTGTCACGCGGGGACGTTTCCGTCTCTCCATAAGTGTCTATGTTTCATCCTGTTTAGAGGTGAAGGGGCTCCTGCCCGATCGGACACCCCGTGTGTCCCTGCAGTGCGGTAAGAGTGGCGGAGGAGACAGGTGCTTCCTAAGATGTCACTCTGGCATTCACCTCTCCTCAGGTGAGTGCGTCCCAGTCCCCAGGGCAGGTGTTTGTGTCGGGGACAGGCCTTCCTGGCTTCCAGAGTCTAGAACAGATGTCCCCTCACCTCCAGAGATCGACAGGCTGACATCCCACATAGCAAGTGTTTTCTTGTGGCCTGTGATGGGTGGAATCATGTCACCCCAGAAAACGTGTGTGTGTGTAAATCCTCACCTTTATGCCTATGGTTATAATCCCACTCTTTGTACATTAAGGAGGCAGGCTTAGTAGAGGTGTATCTTGAGTTAGCTTTGATATTTTGAGATATCAAAGAGATTAAACGGTGAGCAGAGATGGGACACGCCAGATGCCAAGACACATAGACAGCCCGAAAGAGTCAAGATGCAGCAGCTGAAGAGACAAAGACCTTCCTCCAGCGTCTCCTGAGAGAGAATACTTCCCTTTGGGCTGGGGCCCTGAATTTGGATTTCTAGCTTCCTAAATGTGAGAAAATCCATTTCTGTTTGTTTAAGTCATCACTCTGCTATTTCTGTGGTAGCAGCACTAGCTAACTCAGACAGAATTTGGTACTGGGAGAGTGAGGTGCTGCTCTAACAATATCGAAGACTCGGGACTGACTTTAGAATTGGACAGTGGGCAGAGGCCAGAAGTGTTGTCAGGTGCCAGAGGCATCGAATGGTAAAAGCTCATGTTGCCTTGAAGAAGCTGTTGGTGGAATTGTGGGCTCTAAGATGACTGTGGTTAGGGTTCAAAGGAAGAGAGCAGACTCCGGAGGGAGTCTCCTAGAGGATGCATATGGCACCAGCGATAGGATATTGTTAGAGACGTGCATGTTACATGGGCCGCTGGTGAGCTTTAAAAGACAAGGGTGAACGGGACATCCAACATGGAGGGAGGCTGCTGCTTTTGAGGCAGCGGCAAGCAAGTGGGCTCCACGATGGGGTGGAAGGTTGACCGTGCGAGCGAAGAATTGGAGAGCTGCCTGATGAGCTGTCTACACAAGACAGAAGCCAGGGCCGGCAGGGTTTGTCTCTACTGCTTATTGTAAAATGCACAAGGACAGAGATGGACTCAAAAATGAATTCTGCAAGACGGAAACAGAACTTTAAAGATTTGTAAATTTGCACTGTACAAATTACAGACAAGAGTCCTACCATTTCCGTCAAAGATGTGGCTACGCAAACTTTAAAACAGATTAAGCTGGTGACTAGTGTATCTAACCAACTACCACGGCAGAAAATGCATGCGTGTAGACTGACGAGGTCAGAAAGCATGGAAGGAGCAGACGTTGTCTGACTCTTGGGACTCTATAGGCAGGAAGCAGGCTGAAGGAGCGACATCTGTTGTCCTCAGGGAAGGGAGAGGAAGGGGAGGGGAGGAAAGGGGATCATCTCTGGAGCAGCTTGGAGCTCAGCAGAACCGTTGGAAGGAGCCTAGGAAGCAGGCCCTGAGTGGTTTCAGAGGGTAAGGCCACAGTCTCCTGGATCTGTAAGAGGGAGGCCACACATCTGAAGCTTCCAAGAGTTTCATTATTATTAACTCAGTTCAGGAGTGTGGGACTGTTTGAAGGAATGTTAGCCCAAAGCTGATGGGGTGTGGCTGCTGCCATGCCCAAAGGACAAAAGATGGCGCTGCCTCTCAGTTTGAGGGGGTGGGGCGTACACTTAGAAGGTCTAGGAGAATGGGTCTCCTCAGAGCTGAGGAAGCAGAGCTGCTGCTCCAGGGGGCATCTCCACTGGCCTAGAAGGTGCAGTGGAAGCCTCGGGCCTAGAATCCCCCAGGGCTGCCCAACACCTAGATTCTGGAGACTGTGGCCATGACTCAGATGCTCTTAGAGATCAGGCCCTTATTTATAAGCCTGGAGAACTATGACCTGTTCTGCTCAGTTTTCGACGTGCTCAGTGCCTGCTCTCCCCCTGTCCCCTTCCCTTGCTCCCAGCTGCCGAGAGTGGATCTCCCTGTCCGACCAGGGAACTCTGGCAGCAGGTTTTCGAGATTCCACAGGTTCACAGATGAAGAGGGAAGGAAGGAAGGAAGGGAAGGTGCCGACAATCTCACTCCGAGTTGATTTTCATGACTCAGAGGATACGACTGGGTCTTGGAGTGGATTTAAGAGTTTTTTTTTTTTTTGGAGGGGGGGATGGTGTGATGGGGTGCAGCGAAAGATGGGACTTCCTAGTCTCAGGAAGAATGGCAGTCTTGGAAACTCACAGGGAGAGTGCCACCCTGTCTTACAAGGTTGCTAAGAGTCCTACCCACTCGATGGCAGTGGTAGTGTTTTTGTTTTGTTTTGCTATGTGGGTGTGGGTGAGGAAGATGGGGTGAGTGTGTTTTGCATGTAGCAAGGGCATACATTTTGGGGGCAAAGCGTGGAATATTATGGATTGAATTATGTCCCCCAAAGATAAATATTGTAAGTAGTCACCTCTGGTCCTGTGAGATTTGCTTGTGACTGTAGTGTTCGGTGTGCCTTGATTTGACCTCTTTGGAGACACAAGAGATTAGACAAATGAGCAAGCAGAAGTCAGGTAAGACAGGCAGAGGTTGCCAAGGAAACTGGAATCAGGGCTGAAGAGATAAAGACCTTCTTGGGGAGAAGTATGCATGGGGAGAGAGACCGACAGACAGAGACAGGCAGGCAGGTTTCGCCTAGACCAGGCCTCTGAATTTGGACTTCCAGGCTCCTAAACTGGGAAAATAAATTTCTGTGAAAGCTGTCCACGTGTGGCAGATATGTCCCGGCAATGCTAGGGAATGAGGACAAGAGCCTCTGGAAAGTGGGGGTGGGGGGTGCTCTGCACCACCCAGGACAGACGGGCGCTTTGCTCGCATGTTTGACAATCCACGTTCTGTCTGTTAGGACCGCAAGAGGCCTACTCTGTCACGTGTGGCGCTGCCTCTCCTCTCAGGAACCAACAGCAAAAAGCAAATGACTCTGCTTTTGGGGGTAATTACCAAACCTGCGTGTTCTCTGGGACTCCCTGCTTCCCAAGATTTCCCAGCTTCACAGTGAAGGGGAGTGTTGTCCCCTTCCTTCAATTCAGCCCATTCTAGGGTCTCTTTCACGGGATGGTGCCCACAGGGTTGGCTTCGTGTTCTTCTCTCTTGGTGACCTGGGTCCTGGGTGCAAGGTGTTCTTGCCTGTGACCTTGATACTGTAAAACCGGCCTCATCAGGTAACAGACCCTTACAGCGGGGCCATAGTGGGCCAGGAAGGGTCTTGCTCAGCCGCAGAGGCCCTCAGAGCTCTGACACCAGGGGTATCCCCATCCCGTTGCCACTGGGTCCACGTCAACTCCTGACAGCCTTCGTTCCCTAGAGCACCTCGGAGGTCCAGCAGGGTGGGGGAGGGTACATGAATTGGGAAGAGACTAGTGTGTGCAGAGCAAGGGGCACAGGAAATATCCATAGAGAGAGGAACCACCCCCTCCCCAGGTTGTCAGGAGGCCTTTTGCTCACAGGTATGGACGCCTTGCGAGTCTATGCCTGAGAGCGTTTGAAGAAGGAAATGGCTATGTATGTGAGCAGAACTGGAGACCTGACATGTGGGGCTGTTGGCTCACCTAGGTGGACTCTCCTCCAACATAGGCTAGCCAGTGTGTCACCTGTGCTGGTTAGTTTAATCCACCCAACAACCTTCCGTCCATTTTAGTGTCCTTCTCCTCAAACGGTGAAAGAGACCACAGTATAGAGAGGTGAAATAACAGACTCCCCGTGACTCAGGTGAACTTGGGACCCGCCCCTCTAGGTCCAGAGTTTCAGCCTCTGCCCTTCAGCTTTCTCTTTGGCCTGATGTCTAGACCCAGCAAGAACAGACATCAAGATCTATTCCCCAGACTCCCCAGTGGTGGGTAGTTGGAGGTGAAGGCCACTCCAACAAACCAGTAGCCACCAGGTCTTCATGTTTTGCCATTTTCTAGGTAGTAGGCTAAACTTTTTTAAAAATTATCTCATATAATCCCTATATAGCCAGATCATGTTGGGAGAGCAATTATGCCCATTGTACAAATGAGGTTCCTGAGGCCAGAGAGATGGAGTACCATGCTCAGCTTCTTACCCCAAGTCAAAAAAACAGAATTTTCTATCAGGTTGTTGACTCCAGATTGGAAGAAGAGTAGAATTGTGTATGTCAGGCCCTCTGGGTGAGACCCTGATCCCTCCCAGATCTTGGGGTTCCTGGGCACATTTCACGAACACCATCTTTGTTTGACACAGTGCCCTCTCCCTCAACTGTCTCGTTCCACTTTGGACTGGGAGATTCTGGACTCCGTTCTCAGAAAGACACACAAAGAACCCTTCCTCTTTCGTCTCCCTACTGAGGCCGTTTTCAGCTCTTTCACTGTTAAAATTGTACCCTCGGTTCATCTCTTCATTGGAGGAACAGACGTAATTCTTAGGAGCTTCCTGGTGTTCCTGGCCCAGGATACTACACAGTCCATGACCCCAACTTTTCTTGGTCTTAGGGTTAATAGAGGAGCAAGCAGAAGTTTGGGGGTATGTAGTGTGGGGGAACGGGGGCAGGGGAGGGAAGCGACAGATAGCTCACCATGATTCCTCTAGTATTTCCATTCCTTTGCCTCTGAAGGTAACGTTTCTCACTTGTCTCTTTCTGAAGATGTCGCCACCGTCAGGACAAGTGTAACCTTTAAGCTAAATGAAGGCAAGTGTA